>VMKM01001943.1:0-99765 GCA_008360985.2 Macquaria ambigua | reverse complement strand
GTATATATGTATATATATGTGTATATATGTATATATATATGTGTATATATGTATATATATATGTATATATATATGTGTATATATGTGTATATATGTATATATATATGTGTATATGTATATATGTATATATATATGTGTATATGTATATATATATATATATATATGTGTATATGTATATATATATGTATGTATATATATATATATATATATATGTGTGTGTGCGTATACATGAATCCATATACATATATATGTATATGTATATATAATTTGTCATTTACAGTAAGTTAAATACCGTATTATTAAAGTAGTTCAGAATGAATAAACTGGATTCATAACATTTTACTGTTTAATGTAAAAAATCCTGATCATTGGAAAACAAACGTGATTTGATGTTTGTCTATCTCCTCCTCTGTGATTGGTTCAGGTGTCAACAGGTAAGCTGCTGTCTGTCCTCAGTCGTCACTATCAGGATGTCACCTGTCTGAAGTTCACAGACGACAGCAGCCATTTTGTTTCTGGAGGAAAAGACAACCTGGCTCTGGTGTGGAGTCTGTCCAGGTAACACACACCTGAATCTGGGCATACCTGAACTCACCTGAACACACCCGAACTCACCTGAATTCACCTTAACACACCTGATCTGTTGTTCTCTGACTGTTGTTCTGTTTCCTGTTCAGACTGTTACAGCTGAACACATTCACACTGCAGTTATTCCATTCATAAAAAACTATAAAAATCAATTATATTATTATTATTAACTATATTATGAATTATGTATAACTAACTACCTAACTAACTAACTAACTGTATTAAGTAACAGTTTAACCCAGTTTCATGAGCTGATGTGTTACAGATGTGAAGGAACATCTGGCAGAAGCGGTTTGGAAACGCTGATTTGAGCTGTTTGTTGTGTTTTAAATCTTCAGTTGAAGATTCTTCGGTTTCCTTCTGTGGGTTTAATTCATGATGAAACTGGTTGTGCAGATAATGAAGAAGCTCAGTGACTCTTCATGATTCTGACGTCTTCCTCTGAGCTCTGATCTGATCTGAAGAATATTCTAATAATAATCTTGACATGTCAGGAGAGAGAGCTGCAGTGTCCGCTGGGGGGAGCTCTAACACTGAGTGTGGACAGATGAGCAGCTGATCACAGTCTGTTGGTTGCCATGGATACACAGCAGAGGCCATCAGCAGTGTTTCATCTGCTGTCTGCCAGCAGGAACATTTACAGCTGAAATCATCAGTCTATTCATTGATTAGTTGATCGACAGAAAAATGATTGACCACTGATAATCGATTAATCATTTGAGTCATTTATCAAACAAAAATAGTTGCAAATTATTTGTTTCCAGCTTCTCGTGATCATTTGATGCTTTTCTTCATCGTAAATCACAACAAACGGAACATCTTCTGTTCTGTAGGACTGATTTCTGATGGGTCAGGTGTGGCCACTCTCCTCCCTGATTGGTCAGGTTTGGACTCTCTCCTCCCTGATTGGTCAGGTCTGGACTCTCTCCTCCCTGATTGTTAAGGTCTGGACTCTCTCCTCCCTGATTGGTCAGATCAGCTCTCTGTCAGTCTCAGACTTCAGTTTGTTGTTTTGTTAATCAGCTGATTGTTTCTGATCAGAATCAGTTTCTTGTTTGATTCTTTAAATATACAACAAACAGCAGCAGCAGTGTGGAACTGATCCAGAATCAGAACCAGATCCTCAGCTGGAGTCAAACCCACAACCTGCTGCCAGGTGAGGAAGAGGAGGCAGCTGACTGGCTTAATCCTGCCTCACTATGGCAAGAGACTGAAAACATGTCAGTGTATAAAGCTGGTCCTCACAGAGATAGACATCTCTCTGATGTTTGTGATGTCAGCGAGCAGCAAAGGATGATGGGAAACCTGAGCTGACTGTTAAACATGTTGCATCTTCATCATTCTGACGTCTTCCACTCAACTCAGGATCTGATCTGAGGTCTGTTTGTAGGAAACATATCTGTTTAGAAACATGATCCTTATGATATACAACAACAACAATAATAATAAACAATAATCACACACACCGACACACACAATACACACCGACATCACTGATCAGCTTCATTATGATTAATAATGATTAAAGATTGGTGCTCATTTAGTCATCACCTCTGTGGTTCTCTTTAGATTTTTAAATCTACATCATGAATCTGCTCTAATTCATGTTTTTCTTCAAGTCCTTTAGAAGACTCAGGAGTTTCTTTCACTTCTCTGTCACACAAATATTTTCACTAATATAAAAAACAGTTAAAGAGTCTTTAACTGCGACTGTATTAGTTTCAGCCTAAAACTCCATTAACCAAAATCGCCCGTTGTCTGATGGAGGTTCTGAATGTGGAAACCAGTTTGAGGATGTGTTGTTGTTCTTGATCAACTCTAATTTCCTGTGTGTGTGTGTGTGTGTGTGTGTGTGTGTGTTTGTTTCAGTGTGATTCAGCTGGATTTAAGCCACACCCCTGAGCCGCGGCACATCCTTTCTCGTCACTCTCTACCAATCACAGACCTGCACTGTGGCCTGATGGGAGCTCAGGCCAGAGTCGCCACTGCCTCCTTAGACCAAACTGTCAAGGTAAGACAGAGTTTTTAACACCTGCACAGGTGGTACAACAGGTAGAGTGTATAACACCTAAGCAGGTACAACAGGTCGAGTTTATAACACCTGAGCAGGTACAACAGGTAGAGTTTATAACACCTGAGCAGGTACAACAGGTAGAGTTTATAACACCTGCACAGGTACAACAGGTAGAGTGTATAACATCTGAGCAGGTGCAAGAGGTAGAGTGTATAACATCTGAGCAGGACAGCCGGTTGGTTTAGTTAAACCTGAGCTGAGCTCTTCTTCTTCTGAGGTTACATAAAGAGCTGCTGTGGATAAACAGGTAACAAGACAGGATGAAACCTGCTTGGTCACCAGATGGATGAGACCGGCTCACATAGGGTGATATTAGACTACTTAATATTTAACTAGTAAGAAACACAACAGACAGCTGCAGCACCAACAGGTGAAGGTTCAGAGTGACGTCACTGATGGATATTTGCTGACATCCAGCTGCGTTTGTTCTGATTCATTAAACGAGAAGTTTTGTGATGAAGAAAAGTGAAAACTGAGTGTTAAAATATCTGTATTTTTCCTGTTCAGACTGACCTCTGCAGTGTTTACGACACCTCATCTGAGGTGTTTTCTGACAGGTGTCCTCTAACATCCAGCAGGGTGTGTGGCCTCTCAGGAAACCTTCTTGTTAGAATATAACAGAAGGCTGAAAGATGATTTATTAAAACAGATTCATGACGTAGATCTGAAGACAGTGAGGAAAACACACACACACACACAGCAGTTACTGAGCTAAAAGTTCCTTCAAAATAAAAGCTTGCAGTGACCTTTAAAACGCGGTGACTCTTCATATCTGTCTCATCAGCAGTGATATTTATGTTTACTGTAAACAAACAACATGTGTCCTGCTCAGATAAAACTGTTAAATATATAAACTGAGGACAGAAACATTGATCTGATCACCACCAACACAATATTCATCCTAAAACTTTTTGTTTTCTTTGAGTTTCTCTTCATGTTTTCCAAAAGCTGCTCAACACTTTGAGCGCTCTCTGGACTCGCACACTGTCCCTGCGCTGTGGAAAACAGCTGTTATCACTCCTCTTTCCCAGCTGAGAATTAGCACTGATGAAGCAGTTAGTAGTGTCACCCACTTAGTCCTCGGACGCTTGGAAGACACTACCGCATATGCACGTTTACTTTTCATTGATTTTAGTTCAACTGTAAATACTCTTCAGCCTTATTTATTACTGGATAAATTGAAACAGATGAATGTGAAGTCTAATATTTATATATATGTGTATAAATATATATATATATATATGTGTATATTTTAAAGAGTACGGTCTAGACCTGCTCTACATGAAAAAGTGCCCTGAGATAACTTTGATTTGGCACTATATAAATAAAACTGAATTGAATATGTGTATATGTTTATATGTATAGTAGTATATGTAGTGTTCTACAGAGTATATACATTGTTCTTTTAGTATTCAGTGAGTATTTTTTGAAGCAGCACTGGAAACTGTTTTTAACCAATCAGATGGTGTGACTGTGAGGTCATTGGTCACCTCCGATCAGAATGATTAATATCTTTAAACACAGAGTGTCTCCTTGTTGTCCTCAAATCCTTTTTTAATTTTGGTAAAATCTGACATAAATCACAGGAGGCGGAGTCTCAGTAATGACACGTCAGCTCGCTGTGACATCATAACGGATGGTCAGGAGGTGTTGAACACGAGCCGAGGTGTCGCTGCTGCTCACACTTTAAATTATCAGATTTTTAAGTGGAGTCTGGAACAGAAACGCAGTCTGTGTTCTGCAGAGCCAGCAGCTCTATTACAGAGGGTGGGGGCAGAAGTCAAAGGTCAGCTGGCAACAGAGACGAATCCCATCCTGTCACCATAACTACCTCTCTCTCTTTCTCGCATATAAAACTTTATTTACATGAAAAATCAAGGATCACAATGCTGCAGCAGAGAAAAGTGAAAAACTACAAAGTGGTGTGATGCAGTTTTGGTTGACCGGCAGCGACATAAACATGATAGAGTCGTCCTGCTGTCACCTGTTTAATGACGTACGTCTGAAACCTTCTGGTTTGTAAAACAACAAGAAGAACCGCAAAGACCCATAAGGTTCTTAAAGGTTCCAGTTCTGAGCAGGACCAGGTTACAGGTTGGTTAGTTCCTGCAGTGGAAAACACAGCTTACTGAAAACACGACAACGGAAAACAGGAACATACCTAAAATAAATATTAATTCATCTCAGAACTAAATAATCAATAACACAAATGAAAAGTATATGAAACATAACTGCATGTTATACAGATAAACAATAATTCAAATGTAAACCTGTATAGATAGATAGTGAATTAAGTTCACACATTCTGTAGATATCCTGTCAACTGTGATTTTCTCTGATTAAGAGGATGTTTGTGATGTTTTCACCTAATTGACAAACTCTGAAACTTTAGAGAAGCTGCTGGTTTGTGTTTTAAATAATCTGAGTCACTGAGATGTTTATTTACAGATGTGTTTGTCTGTCTGTCTGCCTCCTTCTGTCCAGGTGTGGGAGTTGTCCTCAGGTGAGCTGCTCCTGTCCGTCCTGTTTGACGTGGAGATCATGTCTGTGACCTTTGACCCCTGCGAGTACTTCCTGTTCTGTGGAAGTAGTGACGGAAACATTTTCCAGGTGTCTCTGTGCAGCCAGGTGAGACTCGCTCCTCACTTTACATCCTTCATCTAAACATACCATCCTACAGCCTACATCATCTATCTTATATCCTACAAACTACATTCTATGTCCTACAAACTACTATCTTAGAAACTACTTCCTCAAGCTTACATCTTACATCCTTCATTCTCCATCCAACATCCTAACCCACCATCGTACGTCCTCCATCCTATACTATAGGTCATACATCCTACATATCAACAGCGTCTTGTGTGTTTAAGAAATAAACATTGTTATTCAGATTATTCAGCAGTCTGAACATGTTTAAGAGTCTGATCTTAACATCTTAAATCAGTGCTAAATCTGTTGGTTTGACTGTTTAAAACTAGAGTGCAGGACTTTTCCATATAATGACGTCCGTTACATTCAAGCCGTTGCCAGATGAGTTCACACAATGCTGATTAAGCCGATCATCACCAGGTAAATCTCTCTGTATCTGGCAGTACATTGGTGTGTGTGGAGAAATTCCCATGCTGGAGCACCGGTAGTAAAACCGGAGCCATGTAGAGAGAGAGTCGCGTCAACAGAAGTTCAAAATGCTTGATGGTCACATGATTCCTGTAGACTTGAGATATTTCTCTCTACATGGCTCTGGTTTGCCAGAGCTGAGGGGAGCAACCATAGAGACGGAGTAGCTACAGCAACTAGGAGCCTGGAGGAAAAACCTAAGAAGCTCCAAGAAAAGTTTCTGATGCTCTAGATAAAAAAGAAACTGGGCGTTCAGAAGAAGCATTACAGTCAAAAAAAGAAACAAATGGATAACCATTGGTGTAGCTGTTCCTGGTTGGAGAGGCTGAAAGAAGAGCAGGGACTGAGGGCAGACAGGATGTGCCTTACTGCTCTTGGACAGGTTGGTCTTTGTAAAATATTTGGAGTAGGCTATGTAGCTATTACATTTACTCTACCTAAATAACGGATCATTGTGTTGGAACTGTGGAAATGTGTGCGAGCTCCCCTGTAGGCATACATCATGAGCATGCATCAACAGTGTTTATGTAATTACTCTCACTGCCAGAAGGGGGAGACAAAAGTTCCACACTCCACCTTTAACTCCGTGCAGAGACTGTTCACACTGTTCCGATCAGATCTGAGTTCTTAGTTTTACTTTATTTCAGCAGAATAATCTTCTCAGTGTCAGTGCTGTTCTCCACAGAGTTTATCTTAAAACAAACCCTAAAACAGTGAAGGTGTAAACAGTTTGTGGTTGGATCTTAATGAGCTCATTAATCAGAGACGATCCTGTCTGTTCAGTCTGCTCTTTAAGGAAAAACTACAACAGATAATATTTGAGTTAATGCAAAGAGGGGATGTGTAATTATGTGGATGAGGATAAATCCTGGAGAGTCAAAGTGTTTCTGATGATTCATCTCTTTATTCATTCATCTCCATCGTCTCCGTCTTTTCTTCTCTCTGACTCAACACTGTTTTCTTTTCACAGCAGATTTACATTTTAAAGCTTCACCGAGTTAATCCTCCAAACAAACCAGAGAGCTCGTCCTCCATAAACACCCCCCATCCTCCCCTGAACTGATGACTCTGTCTTCAGTCTCTGAGGACGTTTCAATCTCTGTACTGTTCTGAACTGAAGCTACTGAAGCTCCTCGTATTACAAATATCACTTAAACTGAGTTATCCAGAGCTGCAACTAATTATTCTTTTTATTATCAATTAATCTGCAGACTATTTTCTTGATTAATTAATTGTTGTCTATAAAATTTCAGATCTCATCTCAGTTTCTCAGAGTCCAGGGTGACATCTTCAGATGTCTTGTTTTGTCCAACCGTCCACAACCCAAAGAGATTCAGTTTACTGTGATATAAAACAGAAAAACTGAACATCTGACACACTGAAAAAGCCAAATGACGAATTACTTACAAACTTTAAAATAAAATTACAAACAATTATTGATTATCAGAGTAGTTAGTCAATTAATTTTCTTTCAACTGACAACTCTACACTATAATGTGATAATAATAACTATAACCTGTTGCAGGGTGGGATTTACCTATTCCTTTATTACCTGCATCAACTAAAACTATTTAGATTAACATAAAAGTTGATTCTTGACCTGACAAACCAATCCCAAGGTCCACTTACTAGCTTTTCCTGTGGCTTTCAGCAGTGTCACAAGACTGTGTGATATGGTTAAAGGCTCTGGAAAAAGCTTGTAAGTAGACCTTGATTTGGGTTTGTTTTATCAACTGGAATAAGGTCTTGAGACTAGATCTTGATCATAGGGAGCCTCTTACAAATGACCAAAAACAGAGTGACATGCTTCAACTAGAGGTCTGGAATCCTTGGGCCCCAACACGGTTTCCCTCTTTGCCCAGTTGCTAATATAGTTCAACCAGACATATATTGGATTTTTGTTGCTGATACCCCTAATCCTTATCTCGTGTAACACAAACATGTGAAAGCGAATAAATATGTTGACGTCTAATTATTTGCCATTTTAATTTCCTGACATTTTCTGAAGCTTTCTTAATGATGGTTTCCTCCTCGTGTTGGTAAAAACAGACCATGGTTCTGCCGTCAGATTATCAGTCAGTCTGCGTCCTCTCTGCTGCTCACCTTTAAAGTATCGGAGCTGTTTACTTGAAATGAGAGCGTTTTTCATTTCCCAGCAGCTGAACTCAGAGCTACTGCTGATCTTAGCTTAATAAAACAGATTTCAGCCTGAAGACGAGTTCCCGGTCTGTGACTAGTATTTCAGTGAAGACAGTACCTCCAGCTAATGTAGCCTCTACCTAATCTTACCTCCACCTAATGTTACCACAACCAATAGGACAGAGAGAGGAATATGAGCGTTGAAAAGATTCAATCCTGACAACTCCACTCTCAGAGATGAGAACTTGCAACGTCAACATTAGAGGTGTGGAAAAAAATTGATTCTTAGATGCATCGCAATTCTCTTTTGAACGCTTATGTCTCGATGCAGAAAATTCAATAATCGGAAATTTAAAACTCAATTCCCGACTTTATGATCACCTGTAACAATTTTGTTAGACTGGGCTGTACGTAGTACGTTCCTTGCGGCTTAACCAATTGGATGGTGAAACATAACAGACGTAAAACACGTGCGTTGTGTTTACGTTCTAAGCTAGGCTACTTGAGCTGGTGAGGATGGCTGAGCGTGAGCAACCGAAGATGGATACAATCCGACCAGCTATTCCGTTTGGCGAGTAAATCTCGGAAGGCTGCCCGCCACGCTGGCAGGTAAGTGTTTGTACCAAAATAGTCATGTGTTGCAGCTAGAGTGCGCCAGCATATTTTCTCTGCTAGCTTTGTGCTAACTACGGCAACGTACAACAACGGAGGAAGTTCTTCTTCTTCTACTACTTGTGCTTCAAACTCTTTCACCGTACAGGCACAACCTTGTGGCGGAAGCCGTACAACACATCCACAAACATTAATACTGCATAAAATACTAAATTATGAACACTCGTTCATAACAAACATGTTAAATCAGTACATCTTGGAATTTAAACATTACCTCCTAGGAATGAATTTCAAATTAACCTGTTAAGTGAATTAAATTGAATTATACTCAAAAATAATTTGTGGGGTCCCTGCTAACCAATACAAAACAGAAGGAAATAGGTGAGTCAAAAGTTTAATTTCGGACACTGATCAAGATGCATCGATAACCATTTTATAATTGTATCGTAGCCCTCTGTATCGGAATCGAATCGAGTTGTGAGGTGCCTAGAGATTCACACCCCTAGTCGACATGTCAGCAAAGATGTATTCATTTCAAACTGTTCTCCAGTCTGTGGTCAGTTGATAACAACAATAAGAAATTATAGTCAGAAAATATGAATGTGTGTCCTGTAAGAGCAAAGAGACAGGAAGACTTGTGGACAGTAGAAAAGAAGGACGTGGGGAAACTTGAAAGAGACGTGGAGAAAGTAGAAACCCATGCAGGGAACACATATACTTCTATTCAACTGTCCCTGTGTGGGTTTCCAGTAAAAAGACATACTGGGACACTAGAAAGAGAGGCGTGGGGACAGTAGAAAGATAGGTGGACTAGAAAGGTCAATAGAAGAAGGTCAATAGAAAATAACACTGACTGAAAACCGTGCATAGACGGTCAATAGCCACATAGGGACAGTAGACATACATGTGGGGACAGTAGAAACACATACGTGTACAGAGAGAGTGTGCTGATCAGATACTTTCATCAACACTGAGACAGTGAGACATGGGGGCAGTGAGACACGGGGACAGTGGAAATGTGTACAGTTAGTGCTGATCAGCAGGTCTGAGGTCAGTCTTTAATCTTGTCATGTTGTTATATAGAGTGTTGGCCGGCGGTGAGGAAACTGTCTCCTGCTGACTCGTCTTATTGGTGGTCTTCAGACAGTCTCTCCCTGCCGACTCGTCTTATTGGTCGTCTTCAGACTGTCTCTCCCTGCCGGTCTTATTGGTGGTCTTCAGACTGTCTCTCCCTGCCAACTCGTCTTATTGGTCGTCTTCAGACTGTCTTTTCCTGCTGACTCGTCTGATGCAACACGATCTGTAATTGATGTAATTAAAGGAATCGATCAAAGCGTTTAGAGACAACTCAGAGCCAATAAAAAAATGAAACACAGGCTGGAAGTTCAAGAACAACATGAACTGGAAACTAATGAGGCTGAGCTGCTGTTTGTGTCGATTAAGATTAACTGTTTGAACTGTTTGTGTTTCATCTGCAGAGTATCAGTCGGGACAAATCCTTCCAGTCCGACAGTGACGGGAACCAGGTCTTCAAAGGACACAGGTGAGACCACAACCGGCATTTACTCAAGGAGGAAAACTCATACGTCTGTATGTGTTTATTCCATTAAAATAAAGATTAACATTTACATGATCAGAAGGTCAGAAGGATAAAAAAGTTCTTAACTCTTTATTTATTAACCACAGACTTCATTTTTCCTACGATCAGAGAAGAAAGACAGGATTCATACTTTGTAGGACAAATAAATCAAGTCTGAATGAATAACAAGTAGCTCATAATTATTTCAGATTTATTCAAATGCAGCACGTTGCCTAAATACTCTGCGAAGTCGGTTCATTTCACGTCGATCAAATTCTACTCTGGTGAACAAGTGAATTCACTCCGTTAACGAATAGCAAGCCTTCCTGAGAGTCCAAAATGGAGGAAGCTATTGTAGCTTATTATTTTATTGAAGCCCATCTGTCAGAGTATAAACTGCTCCACAACAGAGACATCAGGCTGTTTTCAGCCAACATGGCTCCTCACATCTCACTTCTGAGGCCTGTATAACGAAGCCAGTTCAACATGCCCAGGCTATCTTTTCGTTATCTGGCTTCACTGAGCCTAACAACCGCAATCACGCTAAGCGGTCACACAACGCTGGTTATCAACTCGGTAAGTCAACCCAGGGTTTCCCAATCTAGCCATGAGCACGTTCACATGAAAGGGGTGGGGTTTGCAGCATGTGACCAATCACAAACATGTCAAGTGTACTGACAGCAGAGCAGAATATTTTACCAACAAAGAGCAAACTATAATATTAGAGAAATACAAAGAAGTTAAACACATCATCCAGACTAAAAGCAACACCGCTGCAGCTGCTGAATGCAGAAAAGACAGCTGGCAAAAAATCGCAGACTGTGTGAATGCGTAAATTAACAGGCTGATAATATCACTGCCCCATCAGTAGTATTCCATTAAATTAATGTGTTGCTTAGATGTATTCTTTTGGTGTGTATGCCAATTGTATCCTTATTCTTTCAGCTGCAACCCTGGAAGTGTAAAACAGACTTGGGAGCAAATAAAAAATAAATATAAAAACATAATTCAAAGCGGTAAATAGGCTTACATTCATATCTTAAGTACAACAAGTAAAATACTTTAGTGCTTCAGTCAGTCTCTGTTGTAGGATGATATCAGGATACAAAAGCACAATGAAATAGCTTTGACATTTCTTGCAAGAAGCTGACACAGATAAGTCAGTCCCTCCGATGAGAATCTGTATCTCTCATATAAAAACAGCCCCTCTCACGATCCGCTCACTGAGCTCCATGGGATCTCCTATTGGTGATGCCATTTTCTAAGAGAATTGATTGGTCAGTAGGCGGTGCTTTTATACGCGTTGATCTGTTATCTCCATCATAACCTGCTCCGGAGGTGCAGCATAAGTTACCATGGCGATGTATCCTGGTAAGAAGTGAACCACCGTCGTAACCCTGAAAACCCAGAGTTAAACCTGAAGTTACCTTGCTAACCCCAAATCCTGCTTCGTAGAACAGGCCTCAGGTCTTCTGTAGTTTCATGTGGTTTTATTATTATCATCTCTGTTCTCTGGCTCAGTAGATTTAAGAGGAAACACTTGTGATCTGATCTGAAGTCAGTTGGAATGTCTCTCTCAGGAACCTGGTGACATGTCTCTCGGTGTCAATGGACGGGACTCTCCTCCTATCTGGGTCACATGATGAGACGGTTCGACTCTGGGACGTTCAAAGCAAACAAAGCATCCGCTGCCTCACCCACAAAGGTAAGCCCCACCCCCTCATCATGACATCACCAATGACAAAAAAACTAACCACCCAAACAGTCCTGGTTTAGACTGTCCTGGTTTAGACTGTCCAGAGGCCTGTACTACGAAGCAGGATTTGGGGTTAGCAAGGTAACTTCAGGTTTAACTCTGGGTTTTCAGGGTTACGATGGTGGTTAACTTCTTACCGGGGTACATCGCCATGGTAACTGATGCTGCACACCTAACCTGCTCCGGAGCAGGTTATGTTGGAGATAACAGATCAACACGTATAAAAGCCCCGCCTACTGACCAATTCTCTTGGAAAATGGCATCACCAATAGGAGATCCCGTGGAGCTCGGTGTGCAGATCGTTGGAGGGGCTCCTTATATATGAGAGATATAGATTCTTGTCGGAGGGAACAAGAAATGTCAAAGCTATTTCATTGTGCTTTTGTATCCCGATATCATCCTACAACAGAGACTTAAGCACTAAAGCCTTTTACTTGTTGTACTTATATAAGATATGAAAGTAAGCCTATTTACTGCTTTGAATTATGTTTTTATATTTATTTTTTATTTGCTCCCAAGTGCGTTTGACACCACCAGGGTTGCAGCTGAAATAATAAGGCTAACACTGTCATACACGCCGTAAGAATACATCTAAGCAACACATTAATTTAATGGAACACTAATGATAGGGCAGTGATATTGTAAGCCTGTTAACACATTCACACAGTCCAGCTGTCCTTCCTGCATTCAGCAGCTGCAGCTGTGTTGCTTTTAGCCTGGATGATGTTTAACTTCTTTGTATTTCTCTAATATTATGGTAAAGTATGCCGCTCTGCTGCCAGCACACTTGTCATGTTTGTGATTGGACACATGCTGCAAACCCCGCCCCTTTTATGTGAATGCGCTCATGGCTAGATCTGTCCTGGTTTTTTTTGCTGGTCCTACTGGTCTGGGGATTGAACCAACAACTCCAGTTACCTCTCTAATTAAATTAATGACTAATTTCTGTTCAACTTTAAAACCACAAAGCAATAAAAAAAAACTAGTCTATACAATCAGAATGCTACTCCTTCACAATACAAGGTCTCCAGCTGCTTCACAATAAAAGCCTTCGGGCTGCTACACAGTAAAAGCTCTCACACTTTCATAATAAAAGCACTCAGGCTCCTTAACAGTAACACTTTTGTACTCTCTAACAATAAAAGACCCCAGCTCCTACACAATAAAAGCACAACACACCTAATTAGGGTTATACAGGGTTAACTGTCAAGTCTCTCTGCTTTGATTGGCTGCTAATGTAGTTCAGATTTCCACTGTTGTCCTGTGTGTTACGTGTTCAGAAATAAATCCATCCAATCAAATGATCAATCCATCCAATCAAATAATCAATCCATCCAATCAAATGATCAACCAACCAATCCATCCAGGCTAATAATCCTACACAGCACAGGACTTGAACTTGTCCTGCTGATTCTTGTTATTCATGTGTTTACAGTATATTGATAGTTTTATCTCTTTAGTCGCTGCTCCTGTTGTTCTTGTTGTTGCTGCTGCTGTTGTTGCTGTTTCTGTTGTTGCTGTTGTTGTTGCTGCTGCTGTTGTTGCTGTTGTTACTGCTGCTGCTACTGTTGTCGTTGTTGCTGCTGCTGTTGTTGCTGTTGTTGTTGTTGCTGCTGCTGTTGTTGTTGTTGCTGCTGCTGCTGCTGTTGCTGTTGTTGTGCTGCATCTGTACTGTTGGCAGGAACGACGTATTGAACTGAAATCCCTTTAGACTGAATGGGGTCAGACCTCATGTTTCAGAGAGTCTCTGGAGGTGAAGGTGAATTTAACCTCTGTGGTTGAAATGACTCCCCCTCTCTGCTGCTGCTTCTGGTTTATTAATGAAGCTTCTGACCCGCCGGCCTCCGTCTCTCTGGAGGAGCTTTTACTTTTCCGTCTCATTCATAATAAGTGATCGTGCTGCAGCTGACAGGAACATGAAGAAGAAACGCCCTGCCGTGATCATGACTGGCACTTTGTAATTAACCAAATCCTCTCTGTGCTGAAGGCCTCCTCACTTCAAACGGACTGTCAGGAGACGATAATCTCTCCTCTGGCTGGACGGACGGACTCATGGTCGTCCCCCGCCTCCATCACGTTTTCAGAATTTCTTCATGCAGCCGCCGACGCTGTTCACAAAGAACCAGACTGTTAAAAGAAAAAGCTTCATCCTCCATGACGGCAGCGATTCAAACTGATTCGTCTCAGTAGAACAGATCCAGCTTCTTCATATCTGTCTGCATGTTGGGAAAATACCAGAAGAATTTATTTATATCATTCATTTTAAAATCACAACCTGATTATAACAAGATTAAATGATTGACTTAATTATCCAGAGATTTAAAAACGTAATATGATGAAATATCAGCAACCATTGTCACTTTGATTCTTTAGCAATAACTGCTGAGAAAACAATCTCACCACAAGGTCCATTTAGTAGCTGTTCTGGAGCTCTTGATCATATTACATGATCTTCATCAGGTGAACATTTTTGACCTCAATTTTTAAAGCATCATAAATGAGAAATCTTACAACTTCATCTGCTAAAGAAGATCATGTGATATGATAGAAAGCTCCAGAACAGATTCTAAATGAACTGTGTGGTGAAATTGTTTCCAAGGTCAAAATTCATCTTTGAATCTCAGTGATATCTTTTAAAATTCAAACCATTAAAAGAAAAAGGAGAAAAAAAGCAGTAAACTGAAATAAAAACAATTATGAAGGAAGAAGTTGGTGAAACAAAAAGAAAAAGTTAATACAACCTAAAATATGATGTTGATGTAGAAACAATCTCATTAAAATTCCTATTTCATTATAATATGAAGAGTTCATATGACGCTCTGTAATTTCCAACCAAATTTTAACCAAATATATAGAAAATCAATCAAAGAAAATGTGAATGAATGTGTGTTTCCTTCCACTGATGTTATGTGAATATTGAGGGAAAAACTCTTTTGCAATATTTGGACTTTTTATTTTAATTTTCTGCGTTTCCACTCAGGTTTTTTATGCACACACTGAAAATGCTGATTAAAAACAGGTGAATGGAAACACACTTTAGAGCATCAGTCTTATTTTGATATTTTAGTTATTTCACTTTGTGTTTCCCAGGAGCAACGACCTTTGACACACAGACGTGGAATTATTTATTTAATTTTTATTTTATATAGCGTGAACCAATGTCACATACTAATACACAAGCTAATATCCCTACATGGGCATTTCAAACACACAAAACTCAACACATAAAATATACAGAGAACAGCACAAAACAAAGAGTTTACAATGATACAACAAAAATGACCAAAACCATAAAACGTAACGAAGCACCAGCTTCATGAGTTTCACATGTTGATCAAAAAAAGTCAGGATTTACTAAAGGGCACCTTACTGTTCCCCATAGACGCCCCCGAGTTCCCTGAGAGTAACCAGCAGGTCACTGAACCTTTGAGAACTGTTCATTTGCACATTTATGGATGAGTTTAATCTTAGCTAACGTTATGTGGCAAATTCAATCACGGGGTAAGTTAGCCCAGAGCTGTTATCCGTGGTCTAAACAATCTTACTAAAAATAACTTTGAGTGTTGAACGCCACATAAAGTTAACTACAGTTGCTGTATGGGTAGTTGACTCAACTAATGGTAAGTTAACAAGATGAGTCGACTACCCATACACCTACTGTAGCTAATTATGCTGTGTGGCAGAAAAAATGCTGTATTACTGTTACGGAGTATAATTCTGTGACATTGTATTCCTTCCTTCCTCACTCTTGGACGTATCATCTGGTGTTTCCCATGTTTCCCTGGAAGTTACAGCAACTAGAGGGGGTAAAGGGGATATGACGCCATTGATGGGCGACCAAATCAAACACACCGTTACCCTGAATAAAAGTACGTATTTCTCTGGGTTTGAACATTGTTGGAAAAATTTGGTTTAATGTAAGTATACAACTCAACAAAATAAATAACAGGTCTAGCAATTTTTAGACATTTTAATGTGGAAATGTTACATATTATACCTTTTAAATTCAGTTGAATTTTATGTTTACTTGGTCTTGAATTAAAAGAATAGTTTATTTTGTCTTTCTTGCTGAGAGTTATATTATTATTATTATTATTAGTCTTTATTAAACAAAGACAGTGCACAAAAAACAATCTCAAAATGAGAAGAGATTTATTTCCATAATTTCCATCTACAGTCCTTGGGCAGGTACACACAGAACAATCATCAGACACTAAAAACATGCATTTACATGCAACATCATTACATAGTCTCTATCACACTAACAGTTATACAGTCAAATCTACAAGCACACATCAACATATAAATACCGGCACATTCATCCAGTACAACTATAAAATTACAATTCATTACAATTAAAAATCTGAATCGCGGTCAAATTAATGTTGACATGTCTGGTTGCTCAATATCCATTTTTCTGCACCAAGGGAAAAAGAATGAAAGTCTGTGCAAGTTCTAAGTTCAGCTAGAAGCATATTCCAATGTTTGATGGCCATAAATGAAACACAATGTTCAGATTGATACTACTCATAGTATCAGTGTAGCTCTGACTGTTTTCAGTTCATCTTTACATCCCTAATCAATACACATGGAGGGGCTGCCCTGACATAGCCCATGTGTGGGAAACACTGCAGTGCTGTCAGGATTTTGAAATCGGTCGACAGTAAAAACTTCAGACATGATCTGGTTCCAGTTTCTCTACTGTGAAGATTTTCTTCTTTTCTCTGTTTCATTAGATCTCTTTATGTTTCTGGACTGAAGAAACATTCATTAATTTAAAGATGGACATTTGGACACATTATTGTCTAAGTTATTAATTACTGAATCAAGAATGATCAAATCACTGATTACATCGAGAGTTGATCAGTTGTCTTTTAAAAGGCTGTCACCTCTCTAACTCTTCAGCTGTGTATATAAACGGATATAAAGTGTGAGGTTCAGTCAGAGTTCATGACTACGAGCAGGAAAGTGAGAAATGAAAGATATGAATCAGTTCCACAGTCTGATATCTGCAGTGCTGCAGAGCCGAATGTTTCTGTCTCCTTAAGGCTGTCGAGTCTCAATGTGTCAAATCTCTCCAATTGTTATTAAGAAACATCCGTCTGACAGCAGAACGGCTCTGCTGGAGGCATCAGAGTGAGACCTCTTCACTCTACAACCAGCTCTGACATCATCTGAACCACTCTTCATCTTCATTATACCCCAAGTGACTGGGAGAGGCTGACAGCTCCAAGGGGACCTGAACACAACACACTGCATTAAACAGGACGGCACCAATTACACCTGAACACAACACGCTACATTTACTCTCCAGACCTCTGCAACTAGTCCCCAGACCATCTCAACTAGTCCCCAGACCTCTGAAACGAGTCCCCAGACCTCTGAAACGAGTCCCCAGACCTCTGCAACTAGTCCCCAGACCTCTACAGTTAACCCCCAAACCTCTGCAACTAGTCCCCAGACCTCTGCAACTAGTCCCCAGACCTCTGCAACTAGTCCCCAGACCTCTGCAGCAAACCTCCCACACCACTCCTCTTCTTAACCTAGGTGTGTTCTTCAGGTGAGTCCCTGTCAGTCTAGATGTTGTGTTCGGGGGAGTCCAGGTGTTCAGTGTAAACCCTCTCAGTCAGTGTGTGGCTGCAGGGTGTTTTCTCTGGGAGTATCTGCAGTGTGTTGGCAGCTCTTCAGCTTCTAACACACTCTCAGTCTGATTTATGTCTCCATGTTGGACCACATTTAGACCATTAGTGTAATTCCAGCAGCCAGAGCCAAACGGCCGATCAATATTTGTAATTGAGTGGGAGATAATGAGTCGGTTTCTATTACCACAACAAGCAAGAAATATACTTTCACTTTTCAGTCCAAACCTCTGTTTTCCATCACCAATACTGTGGTTTTATCCAGAGAGCTGCACTGCTGAAGTGTTTAATTTGTGATTTACAACAGTAAGAACATGTTGATGTGAGGAAACCTTTTAATGCGTTAAAAACCTGGACACCCCATAAAGAATAAGACAACATTAAATCTTTAAATTTTCATCAGATCATCACAGTCTGAGTCTGACAAGATATCAGTTTTTTTAAATGAACACATTGATGTGTTTGATGTCTTATTGAATCCAAATGTGTGTTTTAATTTTATTCAGACTCAGTTTGATTTCCAAGTTGTTCATCTGTTAAAATCACCAGTAAAACATTTATATTTATCCATTTGGAGTATAAACTAGTTTCAGATATGGTGTGAAAACACTTTAATTAAAGCACCCAAAATATGTATGTAGATGTGTATGTATAAATATATTCAATAGTAAACATCATGGCGAGGATGTGGCTGTGGCTCAGGAGGTAGAGCGGGTCGTCCATTAATCCCAGGCTCCTCCTGTCCACATGTCCAAGTGTCCTTGGACAAGACACTTAATATACTGTTAAATATAATGTGGCATATAAACTGGTAAATGAACCAGCTTAAATGTTGAAACAGTTGAGAAATTGAACCAGTTTAGAAGTTGAACTAGTTTGAATGTTGAACCAGTTTAAATGTTGAACCAGCTTAAATGTGTAATCAGTTTAAAAATTCAACCAGTTTGAATGTTGAACCAGTTTAAAACCAGTGTAACTCTGAGGGTCAGATGTTTAGTAACAGGAAGTATCACAAGGATATTTTGTGACATCACACAGGGAGGATATGAGACTGTCCTCATTTATCTCCTCGTCTCCGTCTCTGCGAATTATTCATGGGGTGTCGTCATGGTGACTGGAGCATCGTTTCATTGACCCGCTTTGATGTTAATGGAGGGGGCGTGTCCTCAGCCTTCAGCCCTGTTTGTGTCTCTTCCCATTTTCATTTGAGTCTGTTAACTTGGTCCTCAGAGACTGTGAATGAGGCAGCAGGTGGAGGGTCAGAGTCCTGCTCAAGGACACTTCAGCAGGATAGACCGCTGCTGACGGAGTTTGACCTCACAGCTTCAGGAAACTCAGTCTTCAATGTCTGAATGATGCTGTTTCACTAAATACAGAGACGTTTGTATACTTTTGTCCAGAACATCTCAACTATCAGTCAGTTTGTCCTAAAATGTCCTGGGCCTGTTTATATCAAGTGACTCGGGGTCCTATCAGTCTTAACTGGTGTGACACATTTCTGGTCCTAGTGTTTTATCATCTTTCTTAACTTCTTACTTTAAATGTATCAGAGCTGCAGAGGAGTCCTGACCTGTGAGGAGCAGCAGGAGATGGAGGTCAGATATTCTTGGAATGCTTGAAGACATAAAGCTTATTGATCGTTTGGACAAAAACCAAATATTATTTGAGAATGAACCTATGCAGAGGATGGACAGGACAGACACTTTATTGTAACATGTATAAAGCAGCTGTGATCAGTGATGATTCTGTCTGAACAGAAAACTTCAGGAGTCATAAATAAAACTTTGATCACATTTATTCGCCTCCTAAAGATAATTTTCAGTCACGTCTTCAGTGAGAACACACTAAAACAGTCATGTCCTACTGGCTGATTATCACCTGCATAACGAAGGATAATGCAACTTAATTACACCAGGTAAAATGTTTTTATACAGCTTAGTATTTTATATTTAGGCTATTTCAAATGCTAGCGGGGCTCTAGCACTATAACATTATATGTTAATGTTGTTACAGTGCGTTTCAGAGACAACAGAAACAACTATTTTCCCGTCATGTACGGCACATACGTTAACAGCAGTGCCGGCAGTGGCTATAGGCAGGGGTGGGCTCAGTCCACCCAAACCGAAGTTAAGAAGAAAAAAAAGTGTGTCCAGCCAATGGAAAAATAGCATAGAAAATACCAGTACCGTTTCTAACTTCTGATTGGGTGGGCAGCCTACAGCCCACCCCTTCTTCTCGTTGTGTTCAGGCACACACACAGCTCTGAAGCAGACCTGTCCACTGCACAGACCGCTAACTACTAACTCTTGCTGCCATTAGCTAGTTAGCTGTGCAACTAGCGGTCATATTAATGCTAGCTGACGCTGCCTGGACTGGGAGCTCGGAGCACTGGGGGAGTGTTGGTGTTTACACATCTAGCACAGGAGCTTTGGACCGCCAGGAAGCTTTATTTAAACTTTAAAGCTAATAGGACTGCTAGCTACACTTCTCTGTCTGTCTCCCTCTCTCTTTACCTGTGAGCTCACCTGGCGGTCATTTCCCCCCAACTTCAATTTTAGCTGTTAAAGAATTAACGTTTATTATCTGCAGCTAGTACAATCTGTCCAGAAGATATTTGTCATTTTAACCTGTGAAAGTGACGTTCAGCACCAACGTAAAAGAAACATACTGAATCTTTTCAGGTAGAAAACATTCACTAAGATAAACCAAGCAGAAAAGGAAAGGTTCAGTATGAGATTTGTTGTTTTCATTTGTAAACTATCAGACCGGTCCGGTAGACATGAACACACCGTCTGTGATGGCAGCAGATCATCTCCGACAGGATATAAAGGGTTTAATTCCTCACTGCTGCAGCTGAGAATAAAAACCAAAAAGCACTTTGAAAGGATTTAAAGTGAACCAGTGAGGAAGTCGTCCATCACACCTGATCAGGCTTCAGTGGTCTGTTGATGGTCAGCTCTGTCAGCCTGGTTCAAACTGATCTGACCTGTTTCCTTCAGTATGTAAATGAGCAGCCTCCTGTTTTAATCATCACACGTTTTTCAATGGATTCATCAATAAGCGTGACGCAGCTCTCTCAGTCATTACTGCAAACATCTTCCTGTTCTCGAGTGGCTTGTCGTCTTAAATTGATCCTCGAGGTAATCTGAGGGAAATTAATTTGAATAGTCCCCAGACAGGAAGTTGGAGTGACAGCAGGCCGAGACAGGAAAACCTGTCAGTAACAGTAGACTCAGTTTGCATTGTGGAGGGATTTGAGTGTTTTCTGAGAGGATTGAAGGTTGTTGCTCTCTGAGCATCAGTAAATCGACTCCCACATGTTGTGATTTGGAGCTTTTGTTGGCGTGAAATGAGTCTGGCAGAGCGTCACCTCATCAGCTCGGCTGCTGATTTACTGATTGAAGGCAGAGCAGAGACCCACTCTGTCTTTGTGGCTTCCTTCTGATAAGCTGGAAATCAAGAGTTGTTTCTGTTGAAAGAATGGAAAGGTTTTTTAGAGATTGAAGTGGAGGCTGGGTGGACTAAAGCTTCTGCTGCTGCAGGTTTCTTTGTGTGGTTTAAACAGGTGGCTGCTTTTATTGGTCACTACACATTTATTCACATCTAATCTTCTGAACATCACAACACCTGATGTTGTTCTCATGTTTGTGAGCATATAAAGCTTCTGAGTAAAAGACTCTTTGGAACAGGTTGCTCACATGTCGTCATGGACACGATTTCAATTATAAATGTTGAGAATTTAGAAACAACAACACGGTGAAGGAATACTTTTACATTCTTTTTAACAACAGAAACAGCAGTCAGTCTGTTCTGGATCAGCCAAGAAGTCTGATACCGACTGATCGCACATTTATCAAAGATTGATCAATAAGTATTGCTGAAGTGTTAATGAGTCTGTCAGTGACGTGCTGCAGTTTCTTAGTCAAACGTGAATTATTTCTCTGCTGACATTTGAAGAGGTTTTTAAAAGCAGAGACCCAAATCATTCAGTCAGGAGGTTTGGTTGGTGTGACTCAGTCGAGCGAAAGAAGAGTTCAGCTGATTAGTCGCTGTCAGCTGTCATGTGATGTGAACGCAACATACACCTGACCTGACAACGGGTAGGACTCAGGAAGGGAACTTGCTGTTTGGTACAAGAACGAAACACTTCATCAACTGGAAACATGGAACGAATGTAATCCAGACAGTCAGTTTTGCTTCATGACAGCCAAACCATTTCTTGGTATAGAAATTTTTTTTAGTGAAAATGAGTTAGTTGCAGCTCTAATGATTAATCTTGTGGAGTAGAAGTTCTAGCAGGAGATTCAAATAAATATATGAAGAAAGTATATTTTCTTTTTTAGTTAAAACGTCATTTTTGTGGGTTTCTTTCGTTTATTCTCATGTCAGACTTGTATTCATGTGATGAAAGGTTGATGGTCAGTTTTTCACTCGGCCTTTAGCTCGTCTTATCGTGTCACTGCTGAAACGTTCAGCTGAATACCAACCACAGCTCGCACCGAATGAAGATGAAGAATCATCAGTTC
Organism: Macquaria ambigua; assembly: GCA_008360985.2. Classification (NCBI taxonomy): domain Eukaryota; kingdom Metazoa; phylum Chordata; class Actinopteri; order Centrarchiformes; family Percichthyidae; genus Macquaria; species Macquaria ambigua. The sequence goes on along the minus strand of VMKM01001943.1, from coordinate 77,732 downwards.
ACAGATGAATGATGTTTATGTCAGTTTGTAGGATGCACAAAGAGGAAATTAGTCAAAAGCTGCAGGCTCATTAGTACTTCATTAGATGGAAGTCACAGAAAGAAGCAGCGTCAGATTATTTTCAGTCGGTATTCTCACCAAATACTGTAAACAAACACTATGATCTCCACCTCGAGTTTAAAGTTTAGTTAGTGGTACAAAAACGACTTGATGAAGGTTGAAGAAAGATGGTGGTCATGGTTCAAAGAAACCAATATTAAGGGACATCTAATTGCTGCCTGGATTATGTTCAGTGTTTTTTTTTCCAGTAAAGGAAGTTCAAGATCTTATACGGCACATTTTAGGTGTCTGAACAAACGACTGAAGCTGCAGTTTTTCTGGTAATGAGAAACTTTAGAGAGAAACGTGAGAAAATGCTTCAAATAATGTTTCACTCTGGAATAACCATTTTTGTCTCGTACAGTGTCGTTCAAATCTCAAAGAAGCTCGACAACAACAAATGTAAAGTGTCGTTTTAAAGGAAAATGTGTCATTTTGAAGTAAACACCTGAGTGGTGGTTGATCACAGGAAGCTGAGTGTGATCCAGGTGGCCGTCTGCCTGTCAGACTGAAGAAGGAGTCCGATCCATCTGTCCAATCGGAGCTCAGAGAGCCTTGATGCAGCGTTCAGATGATTCACAGTGTGTTTGTAGAAGACTGACAGTAATGGACCAATCAGAGATCAGCTGTCAGGTTCAAAAGTTGAAGAGTCTCATAAAAGAATCAAGTGAAGGTCGGCTGCAGGTTTCAGAGGAGTTATTTTTAAGCTAGAGGCTGAAAACATGAACTTTATTATGAAACATAAACACAATGAAGGAGGAGGACAGGAAGTGATGTAATGAAGACTAAAATGTGATCTGAGCTGGACATCAGAGCAGATTATAATGTGTTATTATAATGTAAATTCATACAGTTCAAACAGATTTAAAAACAAAGAAACAACTCGAGTAAGAATGTTCCGGATGGATAGTTTTTTTTATCATATTTTTAACATGTGAAATGACTTGAACAAATATCACCATTAGGTCCAAACACTGGAGTGAAACCAGAGAATATATAGAGGTCTGAAGTGGACTAGGACCGTCTGCCACTCCCAATAACAAGGCAAATCTGTCAGGGTGCAGGTCTGACAGACGTGTTGCATATGATCCAGGTGCTGTTGTAATGCCTCCTTAGATGGAGCTTCCAATATTAGATCATCTGCAAAAAGCAGGCAGAGAGGGGGAGACCAGGGATTTGTGATTGTTCCAGTGATTTTGCCAATTGATCAATATAAATGTTAAACAGGGTGGTGCTGAGACTGCAGCCCTGTTTCACCCCTCTACTTTGGGGGAAGAAATTTGTTTCTATATTGCCTATATTACAGCACATTTATTATTTGTATACATTGTTTTAATGATATCATAGATTTTCCCCCCTACACCTTTTTCTATTAATTTCAAGAACAGACCATTATGCCAAATTGAGTCAAATGCTTTTTTTGAAATCTACAAAACAAGAAAATGTAGTTCTTGTTTTGCTGGACATGTTTATTAATGAGGGTGTGGAGGGTATAGATATGGTCTGTGTGTAAATCCAATCGGACTCTTGCTCAGGACATTATGTTCACTGAGGAAGTCTTGCAGTCAGCTGTTTAGGATGCTACAGAATAATTTCCCCAGGTTGCTGCTGACACACATGCCTCGTCATTGTTTGGATCAAATTTAAAGATTGTTGTGATAATTCCTTTGCTCCAGATGTCGGGGAAATGTCCAATGCTCAGAACGAGGTTGAATAATTTTAATATGATAATTTTGAACTTATGGTTGCTAAATTTCAGCATTTCATTTAAAATACCATCAGGACCACTGGTCTTCCTTGGTTGTAGGGTCTGGATTTTAGCCAGTAGCTCTTCTTCAGTAATTTGATAGTCTAAAGGCTGTGTCAGACTGCAGGAGTTTCAAAATTCTAAGTGATTTTGAAATCAGGTTGCATCACGCACACAAGGAGACATTTCTCAGCTGTTCTTCTCTCTGATCTCAAGTATGCACACCCTACAGGATATCATTAAGATTATGGTGCCGGAGGGAGCAATGCACCACCTCATGTGATCTCATGTGGTCTCACGTGATCTTATGTGGAAGCAGATGTAACAAAATGGAGACATGGTGCAACAACTTCCTGTAGGAATGTTCTGCAGTGAGAAAAAACTGGAGTGGAGATTTTTAATATCTGTCAACAGTAGTATGCTAGCTAACGTTAGCTTGTAATGCTCATTGGTTATTGTGGTCCCGCTCAGAAAGTACTGACGTAATCATCCAGATTTTAACTCCTAAACATCAAACATGTCTAAAATGATCGGGGTGGCTCGAAGAGTCTGCGGGCAGTTCTGGAGGTTTAAGACTGGATCTGCAAACCCCTCACATTACCAGATCATCTGGGCCGAACATCGGTACCGACCAAGGTCCCAGACCAGATTTCTCCTCCGATTGTCGGGAAGTAACCTTAACCCTTGTAGTCTGAGCCTGGTTTAAAGACTGTTTTCAATGACTGATTCTAGAATTTGTAGTTAAGGAGATCGTTTGGGGCAGGAATTCAGTGTAATAGCACTATACAGGTTTTCAAAGTGTTTCAAAGTCAAGCTGGGGGTGGTGTTGATCTGTGGGCTGGGGGGACAGGGTGGTGAGCTCTCTCCGGTAGCAGTCTGTGTCCTGCCTCAGCTTGGTCAGCTCTGTGCTGATGGTAGAGGAGTCTTGCTGTCCTGGGGTGTCCTGGTTTGGCTGTTGGCTGATGAGCTCTCTCTCCAACTCTGAATTTCACCTTCATGTCAGTGATGGTGTGGTTCGGCTGGGGGTCCTGTACCTGTTCTGGGCTGGCGGGCTCCTTCTTCTCAGGGGGCTGGTCAGTGGTGGGGCAGCTGGGAGTAGGGGTGTGGGTGTTGTCACTTCTTCTCCTGTAATATTTTCTTTTAATTGCATAAAATGCTCTACATGCTTTTAGTTTCAGTGCGTTCACTGCCAGACCAAAGCCACCTGAGCCCAGGTGATCATAGTGTAGGCTGTGATCGAGGTGGGTGTTTCCTAATTTGAACTGATATTTGCTTTCCTGAGATCTGGGCTTCTTTTGGAAGATCATGATTTTAGATTTGTTAAAGTTGACTGTCAGGGCCCAGTTCTGACAGTACTCCTCCAGGAGGTCAAGGTGCTGCTGTAGTCCTTGTTGCATGGATGACAGCAACACCAGGTCATCAGCATAAAGCAGGAATTTAACTTCCTTATTGTTAAGGATTAGACCAGGGGTTCCAGACTGCTCTAACAGTAGTGCTAGGTCATTAATGTAGATGTTAAATAGGGTTAGAGACAAGCTGTTGCCCTGAAAGACACCTCTCCCTTGAGTGAAGACGGCTGTAGTTTTGACTCCACATTTATTATTGACATACATTGACTTATGTCATAAAGTTTCCCCCCTACTCCGATTTGGAGAATTTTATAATATAGTCCCTCTTGCCAAATAGAATCAAAAGCTTTTTTAAAATCAATAAAACATGCAAACATTTTACCCTTATTTTTTTGGTGTACGTGATGATTAATTAGAGTGTAAACGTGGCTTTGCTCAGGACATTGTGTTCTATAAGGAAGGCCAGCATCCGGGCATTGATAATGCTGCAGAAAACCTTCCCCAGATTACTGCTCACACAAACGCCTCGGTAGCTGTTGGGGTCACATTGATCTCCACTCTTATGTATTGGGGAAATAAGCCCCCTGCTCCAGATCTCAGGAAAGTAACCTGACTGAAGGACGAAGTTGAAGAGCTGAAGCAGGACCGTCTCAGCTCAGGGCTGCTGTGTTTCAGCATCTCTGTCCTGATGCAGTCAGCTCCACATGCTTTGTCAGGATTTAGTTTATTGATGCTGTTCTAATTCTTTCATTGTAATTAAGTAATCAAGGGGATTTTGATTATTTTTGATTGTTGATTCAAGGATTGCCAATTTTTCTTGAATTTGTTTCTGTTTCTTATTGAGATAGTTAGGTGAAATTTGCTCATATAGTTTTTCAAAATGATCTTTCCAAATGTTCCCATTTAGTAGAGTCAGGTTGTCTTTTTTGTTGTTTAAGTTCTTCCATCTCTCCCAGAACTGATTTTGGATTGACTCCTCAGTTTCTCTTAGTTTCTGATGGTGATGTTGTTTTTTCTTCTGTTTTATGATCTGTTTGTATTCTTTCTTATTTCTCTCTCTCTCTGTGTCTCTCTCTCTGTCTGTCTCTCTCTCTCTCTCTCTGCCTGTCTCTCTCTCTTTGAGGTTATTTCAGGTTACAAATTGAATAAATTCATCCTCACTTTGATCTGTTCTTCGCTGCCTTCAGGCTCCGTCTTCATCCTCATTCAGCTGATGTCACAGGTCAGCTGACAGCTCATTGGTCTGTTCATGTACAGCTGCAGGAAGTTGAAGAGGAGAAGATTTACTGTCCAGCAGGAGACAGAAACAACCAATTAGACGAGATTTTCCATTATGTTTGTTAATCAGGTCAATCCTTCAGATTACTTTACAGCTGATCAATTACTTAATCTACAGAAAGTTAATCACTATTTATCAATAAAGCCCTCCCTCTGATTCTCTGGTGTCAGAGTTTCTGTTTGTCTCTGTTTTGGACATTTGAAGACGTCATGTCGGACTCTGAGAAACAGAGATTGTTTACATTTCGTACACTAAATGAATGATGAATTAATTGAAATAATTAGTTGCAGCTTCTTCACTGCTGTCGATTATGAAACTGGTCTGACCTGATGAATTATGGTTGTTATAGTTTGGAGACATGCTGCCTCCATGGTAACAGAGACATTAACCACAGTCCTAATACCTGTAGTCCTCTTACCTCGCTTCCTGTCTGTGTCTTCAGGTCCGGTGACGAACGCCATCATCATGGCGGCTCCTGCTAACATGTTCCTGCCCGACAGTCGGCCTGCCGTCCCTCTGCCGCGCTTCAGCCGACACCTGCATGGCTCCGAGGGCGACGGTGGAGAGTCAGGAGAGGTGTGCGTCCGACTCGGACTCTACACGCAGGTGAGTCAGCAGGTAAAGTGTGGAGGGAGAGACGTGAGGCAAAGGTACCGAGTCCTAACTCAGTCAGATCTGAACTCATATTGAATCATTCAGTGTGACTTCTCATCATCTCTGATGTCCATGCAGAACAAACGTCCAGAAAGAACAAAGAGCTTTTCTTCAGTATCACAGTAATCCAGTGATAGTTGTCTGTACATCCATGGTACACTGCAGACAGGAGCTGCTGACAGCTCATTCACTCACTGCTGATGGACACACTCTGACTACATGTGAACTAATACAGACTTGAATTCTTCATTTATCATTTGAAACTAAAACAACAGAAAGAAACAATCATTAATCATCATGAACTCTTTAGACATGACTGACTCCATGATCTTTCCTCTAGTGACAAACGACACCTGTTTAGCTCCACTACTGTTCAGAAAGAAGCATCAGGATGTTGTTTGTAATGAACTCTGCAGCCTGTAGGGGGCGCTAACAGCAGTTCAGAGAGTTTTAGCTTCAAAGTTTTCAATATCCATCAATTAAAACTGAGATTGTTTCACTTTTAGTCTTTTAGTTTGAAATTAGGTTAGACCAAAACATTATTTTATTTTGATTCATTTCTACAATTTGCTTCAAAATCTTTATTTTAAAAATAAAAATAAAATCAGCTGTCGCCTCACAGCAAGAGGGTTCTGGGTTCTAACCCACGGGCCGGCTGGGGCCCTTCTGTGTGGAGTTTGCATGTTCTGCGTGGGTTCTCTCCGGGTATTCCAGCTTCCTCCCACCATCCAAAGACATGCAGGTTAGGTTACTTGACGACTGAATATTTGTCTGTGTACATGGCATTGGCTCCAGTGGTATAGATAATGGATCATTTTATTTTCATATTTTCCTTAATTCTCAAATTAGTTTAAAAATATTTCCTTTATTTTGAAAGTGCAGTCAAGATATTTTTTTAATTTTAAAATTAAACTTGAGAGGTTTTGTTTTATTTTGAAATTAGACTCAAATATTTTGAAGTCACAGACTGCAGATCTTACATTTCTTTTATTTTGTTCTTCCTGTGTCTTCAGGAGGAGGAGGAGACGTACCTGCAGAAAGCTGATAAGCTGAACTCGTTGATGAACGCTGTGACTGACAAGGTGAGAGGGGGAGGGGCTTCAGAAGTCCACCAGGTGTTACCTTACCCGTCTGTGTATGAAGTCTCTTCCTGTTTACTTCATGTGTTTCTGTTTTATATAAATCCTAAAAACATTCACACAGTAGAACACAAAGTAGAGTCCAACGTTTACTCTACTGTCCGCTCACAATCCCACAATGCAGTGTGTCAGTTTGTGTCCATGTGACACAGCAGGCAGCTCCTGTGTGTGTGTGTGTGTGTGTGTGTGTGTGTGTGTGTGTGTGTGTGTGTGTGTTGTGGTGGCGGTCGGCGCTGAGGGGGGAGCAGGACAGGTTATTGAGAGTTAAACTGTTCAGGTCTCTGCGGCGGCCAGGTGGAAGCTTAATAATTGATTAGTTATCAATTATCAACTGACTAAAGGATTTCTCACATTATTTAAAAAAAACAGAAACCTTCACAATCTTTAATATTTTGCTGAATGGAGAAGCTCGGTGTGGGCGGGGCCAGTACATGTGTTTGATTGACAGCTGAGCCAGCGGGATTATGGAGGTACAAAGTAAACAAACCTGTTGTGAAGTTAATAAAGATTTAAATCTTAGCAGCAACTGAACATTTAATGTTGAAATTTAATCACAACTAAACTTATAGTGTAAAAATATTTTACTTTGAAATAAGGTAGGTTTATAATAACCTGTGTGTTTGTTGTGTTTCAGTCGGTGTTTGGTGACGGTGAGAACACAAAGGTTCGAGTCGCCGAGCTCGAAGAAGAAGTTCAGACTCTGAAGAAAGTCAACAAAGATCTGTACGACTTCTCCAGCCAGCTGCTCACCAAACCCACATAGACACACATGTATATAGGTACACACTGTACACACATAGACACACATGTACACACTGTACACACATAGACACACATGTACACACTGTACACACACAGTCTCTCAGACACTGATGATTTTTGTTGTTAGAAAATAAAAGTCTTTTGTTTTTGTACAACTTCCTGTCTGCTGTGTTTGTTGTTGCTGCCTGGCTCAGACGGTTTGAACCTGTGACTCTGCTGTTACACTCTGTTACCCACAGATACCCATCAGCAACTATAGCTCACCACTAACATCTCATCACTACTACAAACTGTTAACTACCCACATCTACCCATAAGCACCACAGCTAACCTTAACTAACCACTAACTGCCCTCAACTAGCAGCCAACCCATCCCTAACCACAGCCATTCTTAACTAACACCTGACTACCCTTACCAAACCTCTAACTACCCATAAATAACCTAACCTATGGCCAACTACCTTTAATCCCAAACAACCCGTAACTAACCCTTTGCTACACTTTGCTAACACCTAACTAACTTTAACTAACTTCATCTACTGTTTACTAATCCAAGCTACCCTTTAACTAACCCCAAGCTGCCTATAACTACCACAAACTACTGTTTACTACCCATATGCACCCTCAAGCAGTCAACTAACCTGAACTAACTCCAGCAAACCTTTACTAACCACAAATACCATTAACTAAACTTTAACTACCTGTAACTCACACCAAACTACTGCTAACTACCATATTTACCTACTACCACACCCAACTACCCTTAACTATCCTAATCTACTATCAATTAGCCCCCTAACTACCTTCAATTAACCCCACCTACCCTTACTAACTTTAACTAACCCCCAACTACTCTTAACTAACTCTTGAGTACCCTTAATTAACCCCAATTACCCTTAACTAACCTTAAGTCCACCCCCACCACTAACTTCTAACTACTGTCATGGTCGGCTCAAAAACCATGACAGATAACAGGAGGTGAAAAGATTAAACACAAACAACTAGAAATGTCAAAATGTTCTGAGGTGTGGCCGTCAGTGTATGCACGAATGACAGAATGTGAGTGGAGAGTGGAGTGTTGTATGGTAAAATGACAAGGATGGGGAGCGTAAACGACGACCCGACCACACCTACTGGGCACCTGCAACACAAAGACAAGCAGCCAGCGCAGCAGCCGTCTGGCCCACAACATGTCCAAGGTGCGTTACTGCTGCACAAGCAAAATCACATTTCGCCAGATTGTCAGTCGTGCAGCAGCCAAACATTCAAACAATGAGCGAATGCGCAAAACATGACTGTCCCAACTGTCACTGTAGACAACCTTCCAAATCACCAACCATTTTCATCAAACGCTGGGATGTTGCCAGTGCGTTCTGCAAGCCAAAAGGCATTACCTTATATGACTACAGGCTGGATTATAAATGCAGAAACCTCTTTTGTGCTCTTTTGACAGCAGTACCTGCTGAAAACCTGTGAGCAGATTAAATTTACCCCCAACTTCGCAGATCCAACCTGGTCGATGCAATCATCCATCCGCGCAAGTGGAAATGCCTCCGGCTTGGTGACACAGTTGACCTTACGAAAGACTTCGGGACAAGCAGGCATGGGGAAGGCCCAGATAGAAGATGATGGTTCAGCAATATTATTTTCAAGCATGTACTTGACCTCTGCATCTAAATACTTATCAGCAGACATAGTAAAAACGCTGTTTGATCGGTTTTACATCCCCCACCTCTATATCATGCTCTATAAGGTAGGTTTGTGAAGGTGTGTCACCAAACAAACTTGGAAAACTGCCAATTAGCTCTGCCCACCTTGACACGTTTTGACTCTTGCAAATGGTCTAACAAATTATCCAAGTTAAGAGCTTCAGTGTTCTTTAGCCGACCATACAACAACGCTTGATCAAAAATGTGAGACTCTTCCCTCTCCGTCGCTGCCACTGACTGAGAGGGAACCCGCCGCAGTGTTCGCAAGCGCGACAGGCTGGACACATCCTGAACTACCTACATTTGTCACACCAGGCTCAACTGCATGAGAGTAGTACGGCTTTAACAGGTTGACATGGAAAAGCTGTGATTTCTTCTCTTTCTTCTACTCCCTTATGGAGTAGAAATTAAATAGTTCTCCTCTGAGGTCTGCTCCACCACTGTGTGAGGACCTGTGAACCTGGCCTGAAAGGGTGACCCAACAATCAGCAAAAGAGCCAGCACTTGATTGCCAGGACTGAATTGGCGCCACTTAGCATGTCTATTATAAACATGCTTTATTTTCTCTTGTGCTGTAGCCAATTCCCCTGCAACATACAACCTATGCCTGAACCCAGTTACATAGTCAATTCAGTTTTATTTATATAGCCCAAATCATAGCAGAAGTTACCACAGGGCTCTTTTCATATAGAGCAGGAGGAAAGAGTTCACACATTCCACATAAAGATGTAAGGTAATAGTAATGGTAATATTAATATCAATAATAATAATAATAGTAATAATACTAATAACAAGAGGAGCTCAGTGCATCATGGGAAGTCCCCCGGCAGTCTAGGCCTATAGCAGCATAACTTAGGGGTGGCTCAGGGTTCACCTGAGTCAGCCCTACTATAAGCTTTATCAAATAGGAAAGTCTTAAGCCTACTCTTAAATGTGAGGAGGGGGTCTGCCTCCCGTACACAAACTGGGAGCTGGTTCCACAGGAGAGGAGCTTGATAGCTGAAGGCTCTGGCTCCCATTCTACTTTGAGACGCTAGGAACCACAAGGAACCCTGCATTCTGGGAGCGCAGTGCTCTAGTGGGGTAATAGGGTACTATGAGCTCTTTAAGATATGATGGTGCCTGACCATTTAGGGCTTTGAAGGTGAGGAGAAGGATTTTAAATTCTATTCTGGATTTTACAGGGAGCCAGTGTAGAGAAACTAATATTAGGGAAATATGATCTCTTTTCCTGGTTCTTGTCAGTAAACGTGCCGCAGCATTCTGGATCAGCTGGAGAGTCTTAAGGGACTTATTGGGGCAGCCTGATAATAGAGAGTTGCAATAATCCAGCCTAGATGTAACAAATGCATGGACTAGTTTTTCTGCATCTTTTTGAGACAGGATGTGCCTGATTTTTGCAATGTTACGTAAGTGAAAAAAGGCAGTCCTTGAAGTTTGTTTTATGTGGGAGTTAAAGGACATATCCTGATCAAAGATAACTCCAAGATTCCTTACGGTGTTGCTGGAGGCCAGGGCAATGCCATCTAGAGAAACTATATCTTTAGATAATGTGTTTCGAAGGTGTTCGGGGCCAAGTACAATAACTTCAGTTTTGTCTGAGTTTAACATCAGAAAATTGCAGGTCATCCAGGTTTTTATGTCCTTAAGGCATGCTTGAAGTTTAGCTAATTGATTGGTTTCATCTGGCTTGATCGATAAATATAATTGGGTATCATCTGCATAACAATGAACATTTATGGAGTGCTTCCTAATAATATTGCCTAAAGGAAGCATATATAAGGTAAATAGAATTGGTCCAAGCACAGAACCTTGTGGAACTCCGTGACTAACTTTGGTGTGCATAGAGGATTCATCATTAACATGTACAAACTGATATCGATCTGATAAATAGGATTTAAACCAGCTTAGTGCGGTGCCTTTAATGCCAATTAAATGTTCTAGTCTCTGTAATAGAATGTGATGGTCAATGGTATCGAATGCAGCACTAAGATCTAGTAAGACAAGTACAGAGACAAGTCCTTTGTCAGATGCAATTAGAAGGTCATTTGTAACTTTCACAGTGCTGTCTCTGTGCTATGATGCACTCTAAATCCTGACTGAAAATCCTCAAACAGCTTATTGTTGTGTAGAAAGTCACACAACTGATTGGCGACTGCTTTCTCAATGATCTTAGAGAGAAAAGGAGGGTTAGATACAGGTCTATAATTTGACAAAACCCCTGGATCAAGAGTGGGCTTTTTAAGAAGAGGTTTAATTACAGCTACTTTAAAGGACTGTGGCACATAGCCTTTTAATAAGGACAGATTGATCATATCTAGTAAATAAATGTTAACTAAGGGTAAAACTTCTTTAAGCAGCCTAGTTAGGACGGGGTCTAAGAGACACGTTGATGGCTTAGATGAGGAAATCATGGAAGTTAGTTGATTAAGGTTGATGGGAGAAAAGCAGTCTAAATGTACATCAGGTTTTACAGTTGTTTCTAAGGTTCCTGTGTTTGAAGATAAGTCAGTACCAACTGAGGGCAGGAGGTGCTGAATTTTGTCTCTAATAGTTAGAATTTTATCATTAAAGAAGCTCATGAAGTCATTACTACTGAGGTCTATAGGAATACATGGCTCAACAGAGCTGTGACTCTCTGTCAGCCTGGCTACAGTGCTGAACAGAAACCTGGGGTTGTTCTTATTTTCCTCTATCAATGATGAGTAGTAGGCTGCTCTAGCATTACGGAGGGCCTTCCTATAAATTTTAAGACTATCTTGCCAGGCTAAACGTGATTCTTCCAGATTGGTGGAACGCCATTTCCTTTCAAGTTTTCGCGATGTTTGTTTTAATTTGCGGGTTATACCATGGAGCTAACCTCCTCTGTTTTATTATCTTCTTTTTTAGAGGGGCGATAGAGTCAAGTGTTATTCATAGTGAGCCTGCAGCACTATCAACAAGATGATCAATTTGGGAGGGACTAAAGTTAGCATAGGAGTCATCTGTTATATTGAGACATGGAACTGAATTAAATGCCAATGGTATCACTTCCTTAAATTTAGCTACAGCACCATCAGATAGACATCTAGTGTAGGAATGTTTGCCTAATGGCGTGTAGTCCAGTAATAGGAATTCAAAAGTTATTAAATAATGGTCTGATAAAAAAGAATTCTGTGCAAAAACTATTAGATGTTCAATTTCTATGCCATAGACAAGAACAAGGTCGAGGGTGTGGTTAAAACAGTGAGTGGGTTTATGTACACTCTGACAGAAGCTAATCGAATCTAATAATGAGATAAACGCAGCACTAAGGCTATCATTTTCTACATCCACATAAATATTTAAATCACCTACAATAATTATTTTATCTGTTTTAAGGACTAAACCTGATAAGAACTCTGAGAATTCAGATAAAAATTCAGAATATGGTCCAGGAACTCGGTACACTATAACAAATAGAATTGGCTGTAGTGTTTTCCAGGTTGGGTGTGAAAGACTAAGAACAAGGCTTTCGAACTAGTTATAATTTAGTTTAGGTTCAGGTTTGATTAATAGGCTTGAGTCAAAGATGGCTGCAACTCCACCTCCTCGGCCTGAGCCTCGAGGAATGTGAGTATTAATGTGACTGGGGGGAGTGGATTCATTTAGGCTAACATATTCATCGTGACACAGCCAGGTTTCAGTAAGACAAAATAAATCAATATTATGATCTGATATTAGATTGTTTACTAGAACAGCTTTAGATGAGAGAGATCTAATGTTTAAGAGTCCACATTTAATTCTCCTATTTTGTTGTACTATTGCAGTGGTGGTTTTACCTTTTATTAGGTTTTTATGTGTAACTCCTCTTCTGTTTACTTTTGATTTAAATAATTTAAGTGGTCGGGGGGCAGACAACCTCTCTGTGGAGTTTAGGGTGGGTAACTGCTCTAATGGAAGCACAGAGAAGCGTGTAGGACTGCAGCTCTGCCTCCTGGTCTGGACCACACACTGTATTAAGTCTGTGGTCTGAACTCTGAGCTGTCATGGCTTTGGGCCACTAATAAATTCGGCCAGATTTCTAGATATGAGAGCGGCTCCATCCAAAGTGGGATGAATGCCATCTCTCCTAATCAGACCAGGTCTTCTCCAGAAAGTCCGCCAATTATCTACAAAGCCCACATCATTACCTGGACACCACCTCGACAACCAGCGGTTGAATGATGACATGCGGCTATACATGTCATCGCTAGTAAGATTAGGTAGGGGCCCAGAGAAAACTACGGAGTCCGACATTGTCTTTGCATATGTACACACCGACTCAACATTAATTTTCGTGACCTCCGATTGGCGTAATCGGGTGTCATTACCGCCGACGTGAATAACAATCTTTCCAGGAATCTGGTCTACAGAATCCTCAGCTTTCAGTCGTCGACCTCAATTAACCCCGGTGAGAGGTCAAAGGTCAGACTGAGACTTTCTGTCTGTTCATGCTCTTTAAAGTCTTGAAGGTGAAAGAAACTGACAGAGCTCAAAGTCTCTCAGATGAAAACAGAACAAACATCATATTTAAACTGATTAAATAGTTTAAATCTGCAGGTTCAGAGTGAATCAGTTCAGAGTAAGATAAAAATAAATCACCTTAAAGAAGAAAGTCACCTCTCCGAATTCTGATTCATAAAGAAGAAACAGTTTGAACTTTGGCTTCAGAGCATCTCTTCTTCTCTACCAAACTCCATTCACAACAAGCAGAGTTTAACCTCTGTCCTCTGGGTCGTAACAGAGGAGGACTCAGCATGTTTAGACATTTGGAGAATATTTCTGTCTGTCTTTTGGAGTAACAACTCTTAACTAATATTACTGTTATGGAAATGAGGTCAGCGTTTTTTCTGAGCTTCCTGTTAGGAGGAGGTTTGGCTGACTGTTGTGACCTCCATCTGGATGTAGAACTGAACTATCAGACAGTTGAGGTTTGGAGTATATATGTATGTATATGTGTATATATATATACAGTATATACGTGTGCGAATATATATATAGTTTTTTTTTCATAGAAGTTGGACTGCTTGTTTATATTTGTCACCCTACTCTGTGTTTCAGTCATTCAGCCTTTATTTATCAGAGCAGGTCAGTGACAGGTGTTCACACAGAAAGAGCACAGATGTGAAATTATAAATAATAAACTGTAATCCAAATCAAAGATATGAAGGATAAAAACACATTAGAAATATTAAAAACTGGATTAAAGTCAGAGATTCAAATATCAAATAAACTCTCAAACTGTCAGTTCAAACAAGAAAAACACTGTCTCAATGTTTCAGTGCAGCTGTTAACATCTCTGCTGTCTTCTTTAAAACTGTTTGTTCAAACGTACACAACTTTATTTAAATCCCAGCAGAGATCCTAAATCTGTATTTTGGTTTAAAATGAAGAATGTAAACAACCTGCAGTCTGTGGTTTAAATATATATAATGTGATCCTGACAGACAGAGACCAGGGAAAACATATACTGTGTGTGTGTGTGTGTATTGCAATCTTTGTGAGGACCAATTTCAGTTTTAAATTGTAGTGAGGACATGTCTGCATCTTCACTACTTTTGAAGGTTCAGACTTGGTTTTAAGGTTCAGGTTAGAATCAGGTTTGGGTTCAGGTTAGGGGCTAAGGAATGTATTATGTCAGTGAGCGTCCTCACAAGTATAGACAGACAATTGTGTGTGTATGAGACCTTACAGAGGAGTTTTTTGTTGGTTGTTTTTCTTTTCTGACAAGTTTTCAAAGTAAATCCAGAGCTGCTTCCTGTCACACACACACACACACACACACACACACAGTTCAGACCTGATTGTCAGTCAGCTGTAAAATCAATCAGAAACATCATGGATCTGGTTGACAGTCCCTCGGGGGGGCCACAGGTGTCAGGCCCCTCCCTCCCTCCCACGTATCTGATGCTTCATCCTTCATTCATATTTACAGACATTTTGTAATAATAAGAATAATAATATAATTTAACCTGCGGGTGCCACAGGTCTGTGTGTAAATCCATAAAAATACATTGATTATATAAATAATAAATTCTGCTTTAAAATCATGTAAAAGTGACATTTTAAAAGTAGAAATTATACTTCATTTGACCCAGGTGCAGGTGACTGCAGCTCTCTTGTTTCAGTTTCATTATGAAACTGGTGTTCAGCTCCCACCTGGGCCGGTGGGGCTGAGCTCTACCTGAAATCCACAACCATCTCCACTGTCTGACTGCACCAGGTCACTAGATGGTCAGTCTCCACCTGTAGGCGGACTCATCCCCACCAGAGACAAGCCCAATGAGGGTGGTGTCATACGCCAACTTCAGCTAGTTGGACTGATGAGTGGAGGTGCAGCTGTTGGTGTTCAGGGGAAGAGCAGAGGGGAAAGGACGCAGCCTTGAGGGGATCCGGTGCTGATGGTCTTGGAGTCAGAGACGTGTTTCCCTGGCTTCACGTGCTGCTTCACGTCCAATATATGATGTCATATATTTACTGTCCCATATACAGTATAATGTCCCATATATACTGTTCTATATATATTGTCCCATATATAATATATATACTGTCCAATATATAATGTCATATATTGACTGTTCCATATATAATATATATTCTGTCCCATATATAATGTCCCATATACAGTATAATGTCCCATATATGCTGTTCTGTATGTAATGTCCCATATATAATGTCCTATATATACTGTCCCATATATAATGTCCTATTTATTTACTGTCCCACTGACACTTTGGTTCTTCTTTAACAAAGGACCTGGCGTCTTAATTGTCTTCAGGGGCATTTCCACCAGCAGTAATAATGTAGTTTAATAAAATGACACATCTGATCAATGATCACATATTAGCCCTCAACTTACACCTGAAATTTAAATATAATATCAGTTACCTGATATTAGTTTCACCCGAGGAAGACGTGTTTGCAACATGTAAAGTATAAATACTAACTGTTCAGACTGTCAGAGCTGCAACGAGCAGATCATCAGGTCAGGTATCCTCCCCATCTCACTCTTCATCACAATAACTCACTTTTAGAACTTTTAGCAGAAAACACAAACCTGGCAGCTCTGCATGGATCTTACCTGGAACACTGTGAGGAGTTCAAATGACAAGATTGTTTGAGATCAATAAAAATATTGATAGGGACATTTATAGTCCACACACAAATCTACAGCTGCATGCTATTCACCGACGTACGTCTTTATGACACTGATCCAGTTCTGTAATATTAAAAATACTTTTTAAGTATTTGAGATCTCAGACTTCAAATGTATCTTCTTAATTTTTACATATCTCCATGTGAGACTTTAGTCACTGTAGTAAACCTTTATAGTTCCACCTGTCTGTGTTCAGTGTTCAAAGACCTTCTTATTATTATTAATATAATAATTCTTCTTGTTATTAACTCGTATGTGTAGTTTGAGTTTCTGTCTGTGAGTTGGAGCTCAAAGTGTTGCAGCTTCCTGAACAGATGAGCGACTCGATGCCTTTCCTTAAATGTCACTGCACTGTTTTTACAATTCTGCCCACAGCCTCAATTGCACAGGAGCATAAAACCATAGAGGAGGAGGAGGCATGTTGGGTCTGTGCAGACTGCCTGCAGTCAGGCGAGGATGACTCCACAGGAAGAGGAAGATCAGAGACAGAAAGGTCTGGAAATGCCAGAACGGTGTCAGAGGAGCTTTAATCATCAGATTAGACAGAAAATGTGACTTAGTGGGTACATTTAGTCTTTTAATCACGTAAAATCTGTTCTGGGATCAAACGTGTTCACATTCAGGTTCAGTCTGAATGACCTGCAGAGGTCTCACTCTGCCCGTATTACCCATGATTCTTTGGGAGCTGTGTGTGGACTTGGGGCAGACAAGTATCCCAGAATGCATATCACATCAACCAGCAGCTTATTGTACATCTTTTAGTAATATCTACATGATATAACAGTGGATTACTACATTGTGCAGTGTTTTTTCAGGACATATTGGAGTTAACATTAGTTATTTAATGTTAGTCTTACCTTTAGTCTCTATTCTCAGCTCTTTATTCTATTCTATTTAATATTTTCGAGTGCAGTTAGTTGTATATAATTTAGCCTTCTAACTATAATTGTTGAGTTTTTTGTGGTTTGTATGAAGCGGCTACTGTAACTGTGATTTCCTTTTGGGATTAATAAAATACTCTTTATTTATTAGTAGTATTTATTTATCTTAACTGTGACATTTAAAAAAATCTAAATGTCAAAGACAGCTGTATCTCTGATTACCTGCAGGTCGCAGGTTTTTGTCGATCAGATCGACAGGAATCGGCTTCATTTCAGAACTGTGATCATAAATGAAAGAAATGAGATGCCAAGTGTTTTCTGCAGAGCGCCACTGGCTGTTTAGAGACTGAACTTATTTTACCTCTTTGTGTTCTCTTTGTGTTCTCCTCTGTGTTTCCTGTCTGTGTTCTCCTCTCTGTGTTTTGGTTCTGTGTGTTTGAATGTTAATTATCTTTCCAGCAGCTCGTCTGGGATTCACTTCAGACCAGACTGACTGCTGTTACTGTGTGTGTGGTGGTCTAGGTGCCTTGGTGTTTGAGTTCTTAGCAGCTCACATGTTGACAGGTGGAACTAGATATCAGACAGTCCTGGTTTGTGATGGGTGCAAGACTTTAGCTGTCTCTGTGATGGGCGCAGGTCTGTAGCTGTCTCTGTGATGGGCGCAGGACTTTAGCTGTCTCTGTGATGGGTGCAGGACTGTACCTGTCTCTGTGATGGGTGCAGGACTGTACCTGTCTCTGTGGTGGGTGCAGGACTTTAGCTGTCTCTGGGAGTGGAGGTGCAGCATGTCTGTGGCAGGTGGATCCACAGCAGCGTGCACAGTCATCCCTGCTGATAGTTGGAAATGCATCCAAGCAAGTACCACCAGTCCGCATATAATCTTTATCGTCTCTGTCTAATTCCCTTGTTTCATCTTCCTTTAACGATGACACAGACTCACTCTCCTTATCAGGACACCACGTGTCACCTTCCCCGTCAGTTCCAGGGCAGACCGAAGACATTCAGAGTCTTTTTCACACATAAATAATCATTTCCCCAAAAAGAAAAGTAAATCCAAGGTATGTGTAAATGTAGCTATATAGTCAACTGGCTTACACCTACAGTGTAGCTAATGTTAGCGTTGGGCTAATACATAAGGTAATTACATAAGCAGCTAACTATGTTGGCTAGTTCAGGAAAATAAATTATTTATTTTATTGATTGATTTTGTCAGAGCATTTGATTTATTGATTGGTTTCAGGATGTAAAGAGAATTTCAACAAATGCTTCTAGCCTTTAACATCTAGAACTTCTGCAGACAGGAGTGTTTGCTGTAGAAACAATGATGATGATGATGATGATATAGTCAAATAGCTGTAATATAAAATATGTCTTCAAGGAGAAGTTAGAACAAACACTGAACATTAATAAACTCCATTACAGTATGTTATTAACTGTTTATCACATGTTGATATATTGATTATAATCAATCAATAGGGGGTTAAAGTAAAGTGTGCAGTTTGACTCCTGATAGAAAGAAAATACTTTATTCATCCCAATGAAAGAATTAGTGTTTCATCATGTACTCTGAAGACACACAGCGACAGTATCTTTACTGCCCTGTACACGGGTACTGTGAGTATTATTGTCTTGTATTGATATGTCGAGGTGCTTCTTCGAAATGACAGATGAGTGTTAAAGAGTGAACAGAGCCAACATTCTTATTGATTTTATTATTGATTATTAACATTTTCATTAATGGTTAAAAAACAGATCAATCGCTTCATTTTCAGGACGATG
Source organism: Macquaria ambigua (assembly GCA_008360985.2). Lineage (NCBI taxonomy): Eukaryota > Metazoa > Chordata > Actinopteri > Centrarchiformes > Percichthyidae > Macquaria > Macquaria ambigua. The sequence continues at coordinate 59,178 of VMKM01001943.1, read as the reverse complement.
TGAAAATGTGGTCTGAAGTAATATTTTAAATATGTAACATGAGTTTGTCAACAACACAACAAACTTTATACTGTAGCGTCACAGGAAGCCTCCCAGCATGCACCGGGGCAACGACTTGGACATAATGCAGTGTTCAAGTCACATCGGAGTTATCGTAAATACGAGTTTCTGACTCGTAAACAGCTCTGAAAGCTCTGCTTCGTAATCCAGACTAATAATAATAATAAAAATAATAACCTTTTACTAGACCCATGCACACTGCACATAAAGAAAACACACTCATGCTCAAGTATTGCATAACAAACAACACAGCCAGTTTCCACCAGCTTCAGTGATGTCATTAAAGCCAATCACATGTTGTAGAAACTCAACAGGTGAGAGCTGGAGCAGGTTACCTGTTCTGTCAACAGTCAGTCAACACATACAGGACTCAAAGCTAAATGTAAACATGGGGGACACCTGCTGTCAGGTGAGTCAGGTTAGCCATGAACATAACAGTAACTGTTCAGTTTGAACTACAGTTCAAGAACCAATCACAGTTCAGAGTTGTGTGTGTGTGTGTGAGAGAGAGAGAGATGATTTCAGTTTGTTCTCTTGATCTGAGGATCAAACACTTTGGATGATTTTATTTTTCTAATTAGTGTTGATTTTTGTTGTTCCACTTTGTCTCAAGGAGATTTGGTTTATATGGGAATATTTATTGTGTGCGCGCGCGTGCTTGCGTGTGTGTGTGTGTGTGTGTGTGTTATGTAACAGTGGCCCAGCTCTCAGCTGTGATGTTCTCAGGATGACGAATCAAAACCTCACCGAGTAAAAATGAGCTGGATTCTCCCCAAAAATCCTGCAGCAGTAAAATATCCCACTGCTACTGTACTTATACTGCAATGATACTCCTGTAGTACTCCTGTAGTACTGCTGTAGTACTCCTGTGACGACCTGATTGTCTTTGACAGATGAAACATAAACTTGATGTTTTTCTGATGGGACTTTTGAACAGATGACCCCTCTTTTTACTTTTACTTTTCTCCTTGTCCTTTCTAGCAGCTCCTCTCGTCTCGCTCTGCATCTCCTTCACTTTTAAACTTTTCTCCCACACCTCCTCACCTCCTCTCCACTCTGACCTCCGACCCTGCTACGCTTTCTCCTCAGCTCCTCCTCTCTGTTACCTCATTTGTACCCCTTTCTACATCTCCTCTCCTCTGCACCTCCTCCTCACCACCTTCACCTTCACTTGTTGTACTTCTCCTCCCCTCCTCTCTACACCTCCTTGTTCTTCTTCTCCTTTGTACCACCTCCTCTCCTCTTCTTTCCCTGCTCCCTCTTGTCCTCCTACCTACAGCCCCACTCCTCCTCCTCCCCACTACTAACACTTCCTCTCCAGTTTGACCTTCATCTTTTTTTCTCCTCCCTTGCCTCCTCTTCTCTACATCTCCTTATTTTAATGTCCTCCCACCTCTTTCTACACCTCCCATCGCCTTTTCACCTCCTCCCCTCCACTTCCACTGCACCCCCCTCATGTTCTCCACCTTCCACCTCCTCTCTGTCTCCTCTGCACCTTCTGTTTGGGATGACACCTCCTCAACACTTTGACCTCCACCTCCTCCTCTACACCTGCTTCTTCTTAAAGCACCGCCTCCTTCACTTCCTCCTCCTCTCCTGATCTCCTCTCCACCTCTTAATTCCCCCGCCCCGCCCCGCCCCCTACTTTGTCTCTCTTCCACGTCCTCCTCTCCTATCAGGGTCTCCTCTGCACCTCATGTTTTTGGGGGAGCCACCTCCCGCCCTGTCTCCTCCTCCTTCCTCCCCTCTCAGTCGCTCCTCAGCAGCAGCAGGAGGAGCAGCAGTCTCTCCTCTCAGCAGCAGCCTCTCGGTGTTTCGGCGGAGCAGGAGGAGAAACCGGAGGAGCGGCAGAGCGATGCTGAGAGCGCGGCAGGATGTCTTTCACCTCCTCCTCCTCCTACTCCTGGTCCCGGACTCTCCGAGTCTTCCTTCTTCTGCAGCTCCTCGTGCCGTCGTGCCTCCTCCACCCGCAGCCGTGCCACATCCTGGCTCAGATCGGACACACGGTGCGCGTCGGTGCGCTCCTGCCGGCGCAGCGGGCGGTTCGCGTGCAGGTCCAGGCTGCACTGAGCCGCGCAGTGGTCGCGATGAGTCGGGACCGGGACCCGGACCGGGACAACTTTCTTCCCTACAACCTGAGTCTGGAGCTTGTGTCCCGGCAGCCGGCCGCCGCGGACCCGGAGTCCCTCTTCCGGTGCGTGTGTCAGGGCGTGGTGGTGCAGGGAGTGTCCGCCGTGCTCGCCTTCCCGCAAAACCGCCAGGAGCTGCTACAGGTGGACTTCATGGCCTCGTTCCTGGAGATCCCGTTCCTCAGTGTCTTTGAGCACGGAGAGCCGCTCAGCATGCAGGTACGACACACACCTCTCTGGACCCGGGGCGGCACGTGCGCTCCCAGGGCTGACATGTGGCTCCGGTTTAGCCCGGTCTGTCCCTGCATTCTGTCCCGGGTTTCTGTCCCGGTCTGTCTGTCTGTGTCTGTGGTTTGGGATTTAGTTTGATCCGGGTTGACCTTGACCTGTTTGGTGTCTGGACGTTTCTCTAACGTGCAGCTGAGCTCCAGTTTGTGGTTTCTGGATAAAAACACGGAGCGCGTGCAGCTGCTTGGTGACAGACCGGATACTGAAACAGACTTAACTCAGACCCGAACCCGTGAGTGTCTGAAACTTAAAGATAAAAACTTCAGAGGGTCCGGGTTTTGCTTCATGAGAGGTTTCAGGTTTCTTTAATTCTCCTGGTTTTATGACCCCGGTCTCCAGTCTCCGGTATTTGGTCTCTGGAGTCTGCTTCAATCCAGATGACAGACCTTCAGACTCACGAGGAGAAACGAGGAAATAAAGCGTCAGAGATTTAAAACGCAACAATTAGGTCAGCGTGAGCTGGAAACCTATCTCTACCTATCTCTGTTAAAAAACATCAAATCCAAACCGGGTTAAGTTCCTGGAGATATGGGGTTTTAGACTTATAAGATTTTGAGCCGCCAGCAGCAGCAGATGATGAAGATTGAAGCATTTTGGTGTTTAAGAGGTTTCAGTGTTGATATGTGTGCAGGAGGGGAGAGCGGGGCCATGTGGAACACCTTCTAAACTCTTTCAGAACAAAAGTTCTTTTAGTTTATTGATTGATTGAGTGATTGATTATGATTAAGTCTCTTATTGTTGGACTGATGCAGAAATAAAACCAGGAGTTTCCGTCATCACTCATTTAAAATCCTGTTTCATTGTTTTGTCTTCATGATTTTCAGTTGATTCAAAGGTCTGACAGGATGATGCATTCAGGCTCAGCTGTACAGGTGGGAAAAAGTTCAGAGCTGGATGTTGGACATCAGTTATTTGATTGACAGTCCACTCAAGGTTCCTTCTGGAAAACCTGGAAGGGTCATTAAAAATGTGTCCTGGAAGAAAAAGATTTGACGTAGAAAAGTTGAGATGTTCAGCACGCTGAGGTGACGGCTTCCTGTTGGCGGTGAATCAGACACGATCCGGTTTATAGTTTCTGCTCCAGCATTCAGTCAGAACCAGAAATAGTTTTTCAGTAGAGAGGTGGTCTTCCTGCTACAGAGCTGCAGTTCATCTGTTATCACATTAAACAGAGAAGAAGAAACGATTTAAAAACACTAATGATGATATCTACAGATCTTTATGTTTGAGGGATTAAAAAGTCTGATAATGATCAATTAAATTCTATTCAGTTTTATTTATATAGCGCCATATCATAACAACGTTATCTCAGGGCACTTTCATATAGAGCAGGTCGAGACCAACTCTTTATATTTACAGAGACCCAACATTTCCCACCATGAGCAGCACCAGGAGACAGTGGCAAGGAAAAACTCCCTTTTAACAAGTAGAAACCTCGAGCAGAACCAGAACCAGGCTCTGGGTGGGCAGTCATCTGCCTCGACCTGTTGAGGAGAGAGAGAGAGGGAGGGAGAGAGAGAGAGTTGCCAGGCAACCAAGAGAGAAGAAGCATCAAAACATGCAAATAATTTAATTCCTTTTAGATCAAGTTTTATGGCAAGTCTTATATTAAACTAAAGTGAACAAAGTGGGCAAGTTTCAAATCAATCTGAGAAACCAGTAAACTAAACTCGGTAAACAAAACTGTGGGAGAAGCTAGCTACCTAGCAAGCTAACTGGTAATAGCACCAACTGCCACAGAATCTCAGACCTAGACCAGGACAAAAGTACTCAAAAAAAGATAAGAAAAGGAAAAATACATGGATAAGGAATAACTCCAGAATATTCCTGAGGGGTAGGAACATTTTTATTTAAAGAAAAACTGTACCTGTACATTCAAATATAAACATAGCTAAACAGATTAGCTCTGCATATAAAGAAAGTGGAGAACACAGCAGTCTCAGTTGGAAAAATGGACCCAAAACAACTTCAACAAGATGGATGGCGTCCAGATAGTATGGTGATCCAATTCCCTGAGGACATGACCAGTGAAGCAGAGAAGAAGAAATACTGAAGCAAGCTGCTCAGAGACCTTGCCTTCAGCAACAGCAACTATAGCTCCATCAGACTCAAACACCCAGCCTTCAGCTACCAGAGGTACAGCTCCATCAGACTCAACCACCCAGCCTTCAGCTACCAGCACTACTGCTCCAACCCCCCATGTCCACACAGCCTCCAGCACTCCTCTACCAGCCCGCTTCAACAGCCCTCACACACCCAGGACACCAGTGTCAGTGCAGCGCATTCAAGAGTGTCTCTCCCTCCTGGATGTGGAGATAATAGAATTCAAAGAGAACAAAATGTTGGAGTCTGACACAATTCAACAACTGAAAGATGAAATTGAACTGTTTAAAGAAGAAACCAATAATGTTGTTGGACAGTTGAGAGATAATATGAATGAGCTTCATAGAACAAATGAAACTCTCAGACATGAATTATGTCAGATGAAGGAGATGAAGCAAAGAGACACCATTCTTGTCAATCTGGAGAAGAAGCTGATTGGGATGGAAGCAACACAGCAGCACCATCAAAGTCAGACTAGAGACACAGGCTCACAGACTGACTCCAGCAGCCAGGCAGCGCCACAGCCCAGTCTTCCCAGTCCCCATCCACTACTCAGGCGGGCAGTGGTGCCAGGCCTCAAGAGCACATATCTGGAGCAACATACTATGCAGAAGCAGTCTGACATGGTTCAAGCCATGCCACCACCTGGGATGCAGCCTACCTATGCACAGGTAGTGGCTAACCACTCAGACACTGGAGAGTTGAAGCAACTGTTACAACTCATCTTTAAGATTCTTGGTTAAAAAAAAAAAAAAACAGGCTGTTGCCGGCTCCTTAGTTAAATTTGAACATACTATATTACTTGCCATTATATATTTGATCTATGTTTGTTATTAATTATTAATGAAATCTATATTTATTAGTTCGTGGAACATTCAGGGTTTGTACTCTTCGGCTTTTGGACTGAAGAGTACAGACCCAGAATTCATGTCTAGCATTAGAAGTCAAGATATTGTCATATTATTAGAAACATGGTGTGGAGAAGACATAGACACCCACTGTCCCTCAAACTATAGAGCAGGGGTTCTCAAACTTATTACTCAAAGGTCCGCATCTGCTTTTTCTTCAAGGTCAGAGGTCCGGAACGATTGGCAATAAGCAACATACATTCAAGTTCAAGACAGTCAAGATAGTCAAAATACATTTGAGCCTCGTGGGAGAAATGGCACTGTTTGCCTGCAATCAGTTGCTGTTGTGTAGATACTACTGTTCGAAATGGCTGTGCTTGGTGTCAGTGACGTTTTACATTACCACCATAATTACCACTCTTCACAATCCCGACTGTTTCTGTGCAAATCAAATACATGGGCTTTGTGCTGGATTGGGGCAAAATGAGCGTGAATTTGTCTGTCCACTCCTCTTTGAATACACGGTTTTCTTGGTCAACTTTTCTTGGTAAATTTTGACAATGACATTCACATCATTGGCGATGGAATGTTCTGCAAAGAACCCCCCCCCCACCCCCCCACCCCACTAGGCTACTTGTCGCAACTAATTAACGTCACGTCTCTTTTGATTTGGCCAAAACCGAAACTGAGGCAGACACAGCTCTGACAGTTAGTCCATATTTATTTCTGAGTCAGACATGTTCTTACATTTACACCAGTCGTAGAAATCGTGTACTAGAGAAAACGAGACACATTCTGTATCTGCAATTTAGGAGCTGATAGCAAATTCTCCGGTGTGACGTTACTGCGTGAACTCGACAGCAACAACACACAGCACTGTTTCCAGCAGTTAATGTCGCCATGACAACAATGTCAACGATAGGGAGATTTAAGCCAGATTAAAAGATTAAAACCACATTCATCAGGGGACAGAATGATCTCCAGCTACACTGTATATTCAATGTCACAAACAAATTATTGATCAATATTGTATGTATGTATTTCAAAATAGAAAACGTTACACTTCATAACGTATTGTATTCATAACACAAGGTATGGGCTGGGTCCGGGTTGACTGGCCGTTCGGTCCGGATGCGGACTGAGGTCTGGACTTTGAGAAGTCCTGCTATAGAGAGATATTATCCCTCAAACAGAAACACATACGTCATGGTAGAGATTCAGGTGGGGTTATTGTGTGGTATAAAGAGGAGCTATCATCTCATCTAAAAATAATTAAAAAAGCAACAACACACATCTGGCTGAAATTAAACAGAAATATTGCCAAATGTGATAATGATTTGTACATATGTGCAGCCTACACTTCCCCCATTGAGTCGCCCTATTATGATGAAAACTTCTTTGAAAATCAGGCATTAGCAGGCCCAGGGTAATGTCCTGTTGGTGGGAGATTTAAATGCCAGAACAGGATGTGAGCCTGACGTAGTGGATCCTGCTGGCAACAGTCCTCTCTACACCTCACCCCCTCCACCAGCCTCAGACACAATCAAGACCACGTTGTGAACAAAATGGGAAAAGAGCTAGTACCTCTCAGTCGCTCCTCAGGCCTGTATGTGCTTAATGGCAGGATGAAAGGGGACTCTTTAGGGAGGTTCACATATTGTTCAGCTCTTGGGACTAGTGTAGTCAAATACGCCATCACTGACATGGACCCCTGCCTCATCAGTGCATTCACTGTCACACCACAGACCCTACTATCAGATCACTGCCAGAGAAATGTATATATAAAACCAGCTGTACAGAAGACAATGACAGAACCTGAGCCCTGTAAACTACATCAAATATACAATCAGTTTAAATGGACTCCTGATGGTGAAGTTAGATTTAAACATGTAATCACTGATCTAATTAACACATTCCTATCCTAAACTCAGAGAAACTGAGGAGTCCATCGATCAAAATCAGTTCTGGGAGAGATGGAAGAACTTAAACAACAAAAAAGACAACCTGACTCTACTAAATGGGAACATTTGGAAAGATCATTTTGAAAAACTATATGAGCAAATTTCACCTAACGATCTCAATCAGAAACAGAAACAAATTGAAGAAAAATTGGCAATCCTTGAATCAACAATCAAAAATAATCAAAATCCCCTTGATTACTTAATTACAATGAAAGAATTAGAAAACAGCATCAATAAACTAAATCCTGACAAAGCATGTGGAGCTGACGGCATCAGGACAGAGATGCTGAAACACAGCAGCCCTGAGCTGAGACGGTCCTGCTTCAGCTCTTCAACGTCGTCCTTCAGTCAGGTTACTTTCCTGAGATCTGGAGCAGGGGGCTTATTTCCCCAATACATAAGAGTGGAGATCAATGTGACCCCAACAGCTACTGAGGCGTTTGTGTGAGCAGTAATCTGGGGAAGGTTTTCTGCAGCATTATCAATGCCCGGATGCTGGCCTTCCTTACAGAACACAATGTCCTGAGCAAAGTCACGTTTACACTCTACACACTCTAATTAATCATCACACACACCAAAAAAATAAGGGTAAAATTTTTGCATGTTTTATTGAAACAGCCTTTGAAAAAGCCTTTTGATTCTATATGGCAAGAGGGACTATATTATAAAATTCTCCAAATCGGAGTAGGGGGGAAACTTTACGACATAATTAATTCAATGTATGTCAATAATAAATGTGGAGTCAAAACTACAGATGTCTTCACTCAAGGGAGAGGTGTCTTTCAGGGCAACAGCTTATCTCCAACTCTATGCTGATGACCTGGTGTTGCTGTCATCCACACAACAAGGACTACACCTGGACCTCCTGGAGGAGTACTGTCAGAACTGGGCCCTGACAGTCAACTTTAACAAATCTAAAATCATGATCTTCCAAAAGAAGCCCAGATCTCGGGAAAGCAAATATCAGTTCAAATTAGGAAACACCTACCTGGATCACAGCCTACACTATGATCACCTGGGCTCAGGTGGCTTTGGTCTGGCAGTGAACGCACTGAAACTAAAAGCATGTAGAGCATTTTATGCAATTAAAAGAAAATTTTACAAAATAGACATACCAATTAGAATTTGGACTAAAATATTTGACAGTGTAATCCAACCAATCGCCCTCTATGGTCATGAAGTTTGGGGTCCACTGAGTCATCAGGACTACACTAGATGGGACCAGCATCCCATAGAGGCCCTGCATGCAGAATTCTGTAGGTCCATATTAAACGTCCAAAGAAAAACACCCACCAGTGCATGCAGGGCAGAATTAGGTCGTTACCCATCGATCATTAACATTAAAAAAAGAACACATCTCACACTGAGCCCCCAAGACACGCTGAGTTTTCAGGCACTACAAACCCAAGAACTGAACCCCAGAAAGAGTCCCTTCTGTCAGATGGTCCTGAGACTTACTGATCAAATAACAGCCAACACTGTTCAACCTCAGACCAGCACTGCTCTCCAACCCCTGATCAGAGGAAACCAAATTATTAAATTAACAAAAGATGCCTATCTGGAACACTGGACCGATCAAACCAACTGCTATCTGACCCTAAACCATGAATACAGGCTGACAGAGTATCTCTTTACTGTCAGAGATCCAAAGCAGAGACAGATCCAGACCAGATCCAGACTCAGTGACCACAGTCCAGCCACAGAGAGGACGACACAAGAAGTCCTGGCTACCAACAGAGGACAGAGTCTGTGGTCACTGCAGGACAGGTGAGGTAGAGACGGAGATGCTCTTCCTCTTAAACTGTGACAGTCACATCAGAGTAAATTACTTTAAAAACAAACTTCACAGATCTCAGTGACAGTGAAAAGACACAGATTGTATTAGGAGAAGGACCTGCAGCAGACTGAGCTGCACACACACACACACACACACACACACACACTAAACATGTGTATATAAGTTTTTTGCTATTTTCCTGATTTTTATGAATTGTACCTTTTTTTTATTATTTTTATTATTACTCTTATTATTACTATTATTATTATTGTTTTAATATAATTATTACCTGATGCTTTGGCAATATTGTCGTTGTTACATTCATGCCAATACAAGCAAATTGAATTGAAAAAATTGAATTGAGAGAGAGAGAGAGAGCAGGAGTGAAGAGAACATACAGTAGTACAGTACAGTTCTACATAGAGATGTAAAGTAATAATTGTGGTAATGGTATTGATGTTAATATTAATAAAAGTAATACTAATAGCACAATAATAATAGTAATACTAATAATAAGAGCAGCAGCGGCTGTTGAACAGGAACATGGGGGCAGCAGATACAGTAAATCTCAGACCTCTAATACGACCCACAGGAGCGTTTTCTAAATTAGTGCCCCTACTGGTGGCAGAACAGGTCATTTGCCAATGTCTCCCAAAACATACTTGACCTTCGTCTTCATGGTAATAATAATAAACACGTGATGGGATTTATGCCGTACATACAACCGTAAATATGTGTTGGAGCTGTGTCTGCCTCGGTTTCGGTTTTGGCCAAATCAAAAGAGATGTGACGTTAATTAATTGCGACAACGAGTAGCCTACCTGTAAACAGTGGGGGGGCAATGATGTGAATGTCATTGTCAAAATTTACCAAGAAAAGAAAAGTTGACCAAGAAAACCGTGTATTCAAAGAGGAGTGGACAGACAAATTTACGCTCATTTTGCCCCAATCCAGCACAAAGCCCATGTGTTTGATTTGCACAGAAACAGTCAGGATTGTGAAGAGTGGTAATTATGGTGGTAATGTAAAACGTCACTGACACCAAGCACAGCCATTTCGAACAGTAGTATCTACAGAACAGCAACTGATTGCAGGCAAACTGTGCCATTTCTCCCACGAGGCTCAAATGTATTTTGACTATCTTGACTGTCTTGAACTTGAATGTATGTTGCTTAAAAGTTATGTGAGTTCATGTTAAATGTTGTTTTGTTATTGCCAATCGTTCCGGACCTCTGACCTTGAAGAAAAAGCAGATGCAGACCTTTGAGTAATAAGTTTGAGAACCCCTGACCTATACGCACATATTTTTTGGGAGGACAATCTCGAATATACAATATACATAATATCCAGTCTCTGGTCTCTGGGTGATGTGAGCAGTGTGTGTGATCAGTCATCACTTGTTTTAAGAACATCAGATCTGTAGGGTTTCGACTGGCTGAGTTTTTAACATGGAGATTTGTTTTAAATTGTGATGTCAGGTTCATGGTTCAGTCCAACATCACACAGAGTCTCAATGAGCTTCAGACATGTGAACACCAAAACTCTCATTTATTCTTTCTGAAGCAACAAAGCAGCTGATTCTGCTGCGTTCGGTGTTTCAGTGACTCCACTCGTCCTGCTGCTGCTGGTTGTTGTTGATTTCAGAGATTCTCTGAAGGAGCTCCAACATCTGCTCAGAGACTCAGAGACTGTTTGATGTTTACACAGCAGATTCCTCTCATCAAGTCAGAGTCGGTCAACACGCTCAACAACAGGTTTCTATTTCAGCTCAGTTTCTGTTTCTGTTCCTCATCATCTGTAACCAAGACAGCAGCTGCTAAAACATCTAAAAATATGAATGGAATTTGGTTGCTTGTTGGTTGGGGTTTTCTCTGTTTCATTGTGAAAATAGCTGATAAAATCTTTGAAAATATGAATTAAGTTTGGTTGTCTGATTTCTGTTCAGTCTGACACTTTTTCTCTTCAGTCCCAAATCAAGCAGCACTGAGATTAAAACATAAAAAGTCTGTATGAAGTTTGGTGTGAATCAGAAGAGATGTTGTTGAACATCACTGAATCTGTCAACACTTATTAGTTACAATGTGGATTTCCAAACTCAAATAAATTTGTTTTCGTGAAAGTGACATCGAGCTAAATAATTTTTTCAGTAAGCTGACTCCTCCATCATCTGTACTCACATCTCAGACGGAACTAGATCTGATCAGAAGCCTGTTTGATCCACAGGAACTATCAGATCAGATCAGCGATCAATAACCGGCAGCAGACAGATGATCAAACAGAATCTCTCTCACTCTGATTACTGGAAGCTTTACAAATGTCCAAAACACAAAACTTTATTTAAAATGTAAATGTCATCAGCTGACTGACGTCTGACTGGAACTATTTTTTGTTAGATTAGATTATTAGATTATTAGATTATTGTCTCCCTGTGGAGAAATTTGTCTCGGGCATTTGAGAGAACACAGTTGACATAGCAGCACACATGCAATCAAACTACAGTTAACATGTAGTATCACACTCAGATCTATAAACACCAGAACATACACTCCAAAATATTGCACAGCTTATTGACATATTGCTGGAACCCTGGGAGAGCGTAGTCCATCTTACAGTGATTGAAGTCCCCTAGTACAATCACTGTAAGATGGACTACGCTCTCCATCTTACAGCGTAGTCCATCTTACAGTGATTGAAGTCCCCTAGTACAAATATCAGTGCATCAGGCTTGTTTTGTAAATGCTGATGAACACAGTCGGCTAAAAGTGAGACAGGGTGGTGGTGAAGGACCATGAATTCAGTCAGTGCAGTTACTTTAACTACTTCTTGTTGAAGGACAGTCGGTGCAGTGACTGGAACTATTTCTTGTTGAACGAACTGTTAAATGAAACAGTTTGATTGTGTGGATCCAGTTTGACAGGTGATGACTTCACAGTGAGTGCAGCTGATGATAATAATTATATTGATGATCAGATCACAGTGTCTGCAGCAGAGAATAATCATGTTTATAATGATTATTTGTGAATCAGAGGGATTTTTAGCTGCTGTTTTCAGAGTTTAATTCAGTCTGACTTTGAAATAACAGAATCTTTTAATCCCTCTGAAGACGAGCAGCAGCAGATTAGTTTCCCGTCATGCCTCACTCTTCTCTTTTTGTTTGACCTCAGCAGGTCTGACTGGTTTTATTTCACGTCTGAGATTTAAACATAAACACCTGACTGAGACATGAAAACTAAAAATACTTCAGCTCAGAGCTCTGCAAGGACCAATGAGCTGACAGGAAACACTGATGATGAAACTGTACAGGTGGGATCCAGTGAAAAGCCAGAGGTTTATCTATCAAAACATTTGTATCAGAGCTGCAAAGTAAAGACAATATTTGGCCACTGATACATTTTAACAGAAACAACCTGAGAGCTGTGAGTTGGGTTTAAGGAAGGACTCTAAAAACTACCCCTAACCCACAGACGCAGAGCTGCAAAGAACATGTAGCTGATCGTATCAGAAGAACAGTAACGTGGTCCAATTCAGATAAATAGAGGACTGGACAGAGTTTTAAATGCAAGTTAAACCTGTGTCTATTCATATATTTAACTTTCCTGGTGATATCCTACAGTCCTTCACTGGTTTCATACAGTGATACAAAGAGTCTTGTTTTACATCACCTGGTGAACTGATCGGTTTTAGGGGAACTCACATTGAACAAGCACACAATAACTTTCAAACTGAGGCTGTTGGTATGAAGTAAATCTGTTGCAAAATGCAAGAGCTTGTAGAACAAAAATCTGAACTCACATGTTTAAATTTTCACTTGTATAAAATATTCACACGTGAGCTGAATTTCAAGTCACAGAAAAAAAACACAAGTCTATAGAAAAGAATGTGAACTTGTATGTTGAAATTCTCAAACACATTTACTAACCGGTGCTGTTAGAATCCAGCCTCTCAACGTCAATATCATGGGGAGCTGCTGACAGTGGAGGAGACTCTGTTGTTCGGTGATCATGTTGTTCAGTCTGCAGTTGAGTTTGAGGCCGTGAGGCTGAAGTCCAGTGGAAGTTTGTAGAGTCTTCTGTTCTGGGCTGGATTGTTCCTCCAGAGAGGGAACTCAGTCCTCCATCACAGAAGGACCGTCACTGCAAACCTCCACTGGAGCGGGACAACAACTGACCGACTTCATGACTGACCGGTTCACGGTTCAGTGAGCTGCTGTATTTGCTTGTGCATAATTGTAAATATATTCCTTGAACTGCAATAATGATTCTTCTGAGCGGTTTCCTGGTTTTGTTCTGGCTTTTGTTCGGTTAATGGTAAATCTCAAGTTTTTCTGTTGAATGAAGTGAATTGGAGGTTTAATTTGGGGTTGGAAATTCTGAAACAGACTTTGTTATTATGTGACTGGATTTTTAAAGCCTGCTTGTTGCATTCTCACATTGAATGAATCCACCTTGTCCTCACTGACCTCTGAACAAAACAAGCTCAGCTGTTGTTGAGACAGAGTTTGGTGAATTTTTCTTGCTGTGTTGAAGTTTATTGTTTATGCGTGATGGCTAGTTTGTTGGGTTTAAATTCTGAATATTTTTGTCAGACTGGACTTTGACTGAAAAACCAGACCACAAAAAAACATCAAGCAGCTCAATATGTTTGGTGAAACACCCTCAGTCTGAATTATTTTCTCTGGTATTGATTTTACTTGGTTGGTAGTTTGGTTGTCTGTTTTCTTAAGCCGTGATTGTGTTTTGACTGATAAACTGATTGACCATATATAGTTTACGAGCTTTACATATGATCCATGTTTTGGGAAATGTTCAATGTGGTGCCTGTCAGAGAAGCATTGAGCCTGAAAAGAGCCAAATGTCTGAATTTATCAGTCAGTTCTACAGAGATCATCCTCTAACAACACCCCGCCATTATCCACCCAGTAACGGAGTCTGAAGCTCTCTGACTGGATGTTAAGGTAGCTCTTCATTTATTCAATTCAGTTCAATTCAGTTTTATTTATATAGCGCCATATCATAACAAAGTTATCTCAGGGCACTTGTTCGTATAGAGCAGGTCTAGACCGACTCTTTATATTTACAGAGACCCAACAGTTCCCACCACGAGCAAGCACTAGGTGACAGTGGCAAGGAAAAACTCCCTTTTAACAGGTAGAAACCTCGAGCAGAACCAGGCTCTGGGTGGGTCATCTGCCTCGACCGGTTGGGTTGAAGGGGGCGGGAGAGAGAGAACATACAGCAGCACAATACAGTTCCACATAGAGATGTAAAGTAATAGTTGTGGTAATGGTATTGATGGTAATATTAATAGAAATAATACTAATAGCAATATTATAATAGTAATACTAATAATAAGAACAAAAGCAGTAATGGCAGCAGTGGGTGCAGAGCAGGAACACGGGGGCAGCAGGTGGCCTGCAACCATAGATCCAGACTCTACAGCTCCGGAGGCAGAAACACCTGCAGAAAGCAACAGAAGGAGAGAGAAAGGGGAGAGAAAGCACACAACTACGGGAAGAAGTTGAATTAATAACAAGCATTGATGGATATGAGGGCGTACAGATGGAGAGGAAGAGGAGGAGAGAGGAGCTCAGTGCATCATGGGAAGTCTCCCAGCAGTCTAGGCCTATAGCAGCATAACTAAGGGGGGGCTCAGGGGTCACCCGAGTCAGCCCTACTATAAGCTTTATCAAAGAGGAAAGTCTTAAGCCTACTCTTAAATGTGAGGAGGGTGTCTGCCTCCCGTACACAAACTGGAAGCTGGTTCCACAGGAGAGGAGCTTGATAGCTGAAGGCTCTGGCTCCCATTCTACTTTTAGAAACTCTAGGAACCACAAGGAACCCTGCATTCTGGGAGCACAGTGCTCTAGTGGGGTAATAGGGTACTATGAGCTCTTTAAGATATGATGGTGCCTGACCATTAAGGGCTTTGAAGGTGAGGAGAAGGATTTTAAATTCTATTCTGGATTTTACAGGGAGCCAGTGTAGAGAAGCTAATATTAGAGAAATATGATCTCTTTTTCTGGTTCTTGTCAGTAAACGTGCCGCAGCATTCTGAATCAGCTGGAGAGTCTTAAGGGACTTATTGGGGCAGCCTGATAATAGAGAGTTGCAATAATCCAGCCTAGATGTAACAAATGCATGGACTAGTTTTTCTGCATCTTTTGAGACAGGATGTGCCTGATTTTTGCAATGTTACGTAAGTGAAAAAAGGCAGTCCTTGAAGTTTGTTTTATGTGGGAGTTAAAGGACATATCCTGATCAAAGATAACTCCAAGATTCCTTACGGTGTCGCTGGAGGCCAGGGCAATGCCATCTAGAGAAACTATATCTTTAGATAATGTGTTTCGAAGGTGTTCGGGGCCAAGTACAATAACTTCGGTTTTGTCTGAGTTTAACATCAGAAAATTGCAGGTCATCCAGGTTTTTATGTCCTTCAGGCATGCTTGAAGTTTAGCTAATTGATTGGTTTCATCTGGCTTGATCGATAAATATAATTGGGTATCATCTGCATAACAATGAACATTTATGGAGTGCTTCCTAATAATATTGCCCAAAGGAAGCATATACAAGGTAAATAGAATTGGTCCAAGCACAGAACCTTGTGGAACTCCGTGACTAACTTTGGTGTGCATAGAGGATTCATCATTAACATGTACAAACTGATATCGATCTGATAAATAGGATTTAAACCAGCTTAGTGCAGTGCCTTTAATGCCAATTAAATGTTCTAGTCTCTGTGATGGTCAATGGTATCAAATGCGGCACTAAGATCTAGTAAGACAAGTACAGAGACAAGTCCTTTGTCAGATGCAATTAGAAGGTCATTTCACCAGTGCTGTCTCTGTGCTATGATGCACTCTAAATCCTGACTGAAAATCCTCAAACAGCTTATTGTTGTGTAGAAAGTCACACAACTGATTGGCGACTGCTTTCTCAAGGATCTTAGAGAGAAAAGGAGGGTTAGATATAAGATTATAATTTGACAGAACCCCTGGGTCAAGAGTGGGCTTTTTAAGAAGAGGTTTAATCTACTTTAAAGGACTGTGGCACATAGCCTTTTAATAAGGACAGATTGATCATATCCAGTAAAGAAATGCTAACTAAGGGTAAAATTTCTTTAAGCAGCCTAGTTGGGACGGGGTCTAAGAGACACGTTGATGGCTTAGATGAGGAAATCATGGAAGTTAGCTGATTAAGGTTGATGGGAGAAAAGCAGTCTAAATGTACATCAGGTTTTACAGTTGTTTCTAAGGTTCCTGTGTTTGAAGATAAGTCAGTACCAACTGAGGGCAGGAGGTGCTGAATTTTGTCTCTAATAGAATTTTATCATTAAAGAAGCTCATGAAGTCGTTACTACTGAGGTCTATAGGAATACATGGCTCAACAGAGCTGTGACTCTCTGTCAGCCTGGCTACAGTGCTGAACAGAAACCTGGGGTTGTTCTTATTTTCCTCTATTAATGATGAGTAGTAGGCTGCTCTGGCATTACAGAGGGCCTTCCTATAAATTTTAAGACTATCTTGCCAGGCTAAACATGATTCTTCCAGATTGGTGGAATGCCATTTCCTTTCAAGTTTTCGCGGTTTGTTTTAGTTTGCGGGTTTGCGGGTTTGCGGGTTATACCATGGAGCTAACCTCCTCTGTTTTATTATCTTCTTTTTTAGAGGGGCGATAGAGTCAAGTGTTATTCATAGTGAGCCTGCAGCACTATCAACAAGATGATCAATTTGGGAGGGACTAAAGTTAGCATAGGAGTCATCTGTTATATTGAGACATGGAACTGAATTAAATGCCAATGGTATCACTTCCTTAAATTTAGCTACAGCACCATCAGATAGAAATGATATTAGATCATTTACTAGAACAGCTTTAGATGAGAGAGATCTGATGTTTAAGAGTCCACATTTAATTCTCCTATTTTGTTGTACTGTTGCAGTGGTGGTTTTACTTTTTATTAGTTTTTTATGTGTAACTCCTCTTCTGTTTACTTTTGATTTAAATAATTTAAGTTGTCGGGGGCAGACACCAACTCTGTAGAGTTTAGGGTGGGTAACTGAGGGTATGGATAACATTTATATATTACAATCATGGGACATACTTGGATGTTGCAAACTGTTTATATGTGACCACCAACAAAATGTCATCTGTAATCAAATTCAAGGTATCAGTCATTCATTTAGTCATGTGAGTAATTTTGATTTTGCTTTTAAAAATCATAACTAACATTATCTTAAAAGTCCAAATTCAGTCCCCCTGCACTCCCACACCCCCCGACAAGTTATTTATCTATTTTTCAGTTGTTGGCAGTCACACAAATAACCCTAGCTCTGTGATCTGTAGCTCAGCCTCACTGTTGTCTTTACCTACAGTTATTACAATACTGATGCATTAACTTAGAACTACAATCAGAAACCTGAGTCACAGGTGTCTCCAACCAATCACAATCCAGAGTTCTCAGTGGCCGTTGTTCAAAGGTCTCCAGTTTCTTAATCATTTCCTTGGACTGAAACTCTTCTCCATTTGAAGAGAACACACTTCATTCTATTTTAAATGTAGATCTGTGTTACAACACAGCAACATGACATGTACATCCTGTCTCTTCCAGTGACCCAGCAACACCAGCTGCTGGGGCAGAAGGGATAAACTTTATATTGAGCTGGATGTTTGCATGTAAACAAATGTAGAAAAGTTCATCTGATGATGATGATTAACTGGAATGAATAGTTTGTATAAACTGTCTCTATTTTCCCTTTAATTAGTGACACATTTCAGAGTTCTTTACAGGAAACTTCATCAAGGAATAATTAGGAAGATACAGAGCCATAAAATAAAGTGTTTCTGATTTTGTTTCAATGCACTCTGACTTTTGACCTTTTATCAATAAAGCAGAAACGTGTATTACGGTGAAGTTTTAGTCATTGTATAAATGTGCTGTCAGAGCAGAGTCCAGAATCTCGTTAAGACTCCCTTGTTAGGAGACTTAACGAGCTGATAATTAGCTGCTGACGCTTCAGTCTCTCCAGGCTGATAAACAGACTGCTGATAACATATCAGACTGATCCCAGAGCAGCTGGAGACCCCTTATTAAACACACACGCACACACATTCTGGACCACTGTGTAGTGATGATGTTTTCAAGTCCTGTGGGACAAACAGGAACCACCAGCTTCCAGTTCATAATAAATTCAGTTCACGTTCATCAACACGAGTTTTGCTTCATTCAAAGATGATTTCTGCAGCCAGACACACACACACACACACACACTCTCACACACACTCTCACAAAATAATAACACACACACACTCACACACACACACACACACACACACACTCTCACACAGTAACACACCCTGAGCTGCCTTCAGGCTCTCAGATGTCAGAGAAACATTTCCAACAGATAACAGAAATAAGAAATATTTATATTCAGTATAAAAACTGGTTATATACATACATATACAGTATAAAAAAAGGTTACAGATGAGACTCACTACTTTATTCTGGAACTTCACACACTAACTGAATATTAACACACTCATCTCTTCACCTGCTGAAATGTGTGTTTGCTGGACAAGTGAAGCTTCCAGATTAGACTAACATTAAAGAAATGTTCCGTAATGAATCAACACAGAGGCATTAACACCTGAACAGCTTCAGAAAGAGGACTTCCTGCAGAGCTGATGTACTGCGCTCAGGTGAGGTGCGCTCACAGCTGAGATTCACATTCTGACCTCTTTGTCCAAAACAGTGCGAGAGAAATGCAAACAAAAGAGCAATGAAACATAACATTTATTTAGCCAACGCTTTTATCACTCAGACATGGATACAACCCAAAAATCACAAGTCATCAAGTACATCACCTTCTGAACAGGTGACGTTTCAGTGTGAACAGGTGACTTTTCAGTCTGCAAACAGTTGTGATTTTGTTGAGCGGTAGCTGGGTCAGAGTCCTGAATGGGATTGGAACAGCCAGCAGCAGCCAGTGCAGGATGAAGAGGAGGAGGAGGAGGAGCGATGCAGTGTGGGAGATCTTGGGCAGGTTGAAGACCAGCTGAGCTGCTGGATTCTGGATCAGCTGCAGAGGTCGGATGACACATGCAGGCACGCCAGTTGCAGTAGTCTAGGAGCTGTCACTCAAAAACTCATTAGCCAATGGGGATGCACCCCACACAAGAGGTTTGTGTCAGAACTGCAAACAAAACGTGAGGAGAGAGCGGCAGCGTGACCACAGAGCTGACAGTGATGAAGCAGAGGGAGCTGGAAACTAAAGTATGTGTTCAAAACAGGAAAACAGGTTACACCGTTACACAAATCATTTGTTTGCAAGTTAAAAGTTTTACTTTTGAGATGACATTTCTTTGTGCTTCAGTGAGTTTTATTCTCTCAAATTCTTATTTTTGTTTGATATTGAAGGAGTTTTTGTTGAAGAAGTGTTGTTCAGAAATATATGAGGACCAGGTATTTCACTGGATAGATAGATAGATAGATAGATAGATAGATAGATAGATAGATAGATAGATAGATAGATACTTTATTGATCCCGAGGGAAATTTAGGATAAGTCCCAGACACAGCATGTAATTCAAAAGAAGATGGAGTGAAGTGTGGCAGCCGGTCGAGAGAAAATCTCTGTTTGGGGGACATTAGCAAATCAGTGTTGCCTTCTCAGCCAGCGAGTCTGGGTGTGTGGGTGAAGAGTAGGCTGAGGAGAGGGCTGCAGGGGTGGAGGTGTTCTCTGGTGTGATCCAGGTCTCACTGACAATGTTTACATGCACACTAATTTTCCACTATCACTCCAAATATGACAATATTTTGAATTTGATCCAGGTCATGTAAACAGCATATTCTGTTTGGATATTCTGAATTAGGCCTTATTATGAATGTAGCATTTTCAGATTAAGACGTGGGATATACCGATATTATTCAGGTTTTAGGAGCATTCTTTGGACATGTATACAGCTCATTCACGACCTCTTCCTGTTTCCGGTCAGCTCTGAGCTGGAAAAAAACCAACCAGATAACAGTTTGCAGGGCTGGAGTAGAGATGCATGCACAGAAGAAAAGAAAAGGAGAAACACAGCTACTGTTAAACATGATGAAAGACTTGGAGATCAACATGTTTCTGGATATGAGCAAATATCATAACACCGACCTTTAAAGAAGGAACGAATGAAAGAGGGAGGCTGAGTTCACAACAAGGCTGCATGGAAATGGGAATATTAGTGGAAGATTCATCTTCATTAGCCTGTAAACAGCTTAGTAGGAATACTGTCTTTACTGATTTAGTTGGTTTTAGTTTAGCTTTCATGTATTTGAGAAATTAGGGCACACCCCCACTGTTACCTCTGACAGATTGTTGATCTCTGCTTTTATCTTGATCAGAGTGGACAAGATATTGTCTTGTTCTTGGATGTGGAAGCTGCCTCTGGGCTTCTCTGTAGTTGCTGTTAACTTTGTTACTGATCATGTTGTTGATCATGTTGACCTGATCTGAACATTTGCTGCCAGGCTGCAAGGAACCTTTATGACTTTGCAAAAAAAGGCTGAATTATAAATAACTTCATAGGTTTTTGCATTTTCAATTCAATTCAGTTTTATTTATATAGCGCCATATCATAACAAAGTTATCTCAGGGCACTTTTTCGTATAGAGCAGGTCTAGACTGACTCTTTATATTTACAGAGACCCAACAGTTCCCACCATGAGCAAGCACTAGGTGACAGTGGCAAGGAAAAACTCCCTTTTAACAGGTAGAAACCTCGAGCAGAACCAGGCTCTAGGTGGGCGGTCATCTGCCTCGACCGGTTGGGTTGAAGGGGGAGGGGGGGAGCGGGAGAGAGAGCAGGAGGAAAGAGAACATACAGCAGCACAATACAGTTCTACATAGAGATGTAAAGTAATAGTTGTGGTAATGGTATTGATGTTAATATTAATAGAAATAATAATACTAATAGCAATATTATAATAGTAATACTAATAATAAGAACAATAACAGTAATAGCAGCAGTGGGTGTAGAGCAGGAACATGGGGGCAGCAGGTGGCCTGCAACCATAGATCCAGACTCTACAGCTCCGGAGGCAGAAACACCTGCAGAAAGCAACAGAAGGAGAGAGCGAGAGAGAGGAGAGAAAGCACACAACTACGGGAAGAAGTTGAGTTAGTAACAAGCATTGATGGGATATGAGTGCATACAGATGGAGAGAGAGAGGAGAGAGGAGCTCAGTGCATCCTAGGAAGTCTCCCGGCAATCTAGGCCTATAGCAGCATAACTAAGGTTTATCTTTAACCACAGTGACACACCAAGAAAAAGCACTTGGGTTTCTTAGTTTGTGGAGAACAAACAGTCTGCACCTCCCGACTGAAACCTTAAATGTCTTTATTTCTTTGCAGTTACATCAGAGTGATGTTATTATATTATATTATTCCCCCAGAGAGCTCTGAGTACTTACAACAAGCTGAAGTTTGTTGTTGTTGGTGTGTATTTTGGTGTGTTTGTCTCTGCAGTGTGAAATCCTGCAGCAGTGTTGGCAGTTTGTTTCCTCTCAGTGACTCAGTTGAAGTGTTGTTGTGTAGTTGTTGTGTTTCAGTGGGAAATAAATCCAGTGTCACTCTGAGCTGCTGGATGTTTCTCTGATGAAGTGAAAACCTTCACAAACAGAAATATCTATTTACTGTTTAGAAAGTCTTTGATCAGGAGAGGATTATCCTGCCACCTCCCTGCTGTCACTCCCACTCTCTTCACCTGCTGAAATGTGTGTTTGCTGGACAGGTGAAACTTCCAGATTAGACTAACATTAAAGAAATGTTCCGTAATGAATCAACACAGAGGCATTAACACCTGAACAGCTTCAGAAAGAGGACTTCCTGCAGAGCTGATGTACTGCGCTCAGGTGAGGTGCGCTCACAGCTGAGATTCACATTCTGACCTCTTTGTCCAAAACAGTGCGAGAGAAATGCAAACAAAAGAGCAATGAAACATAACATTTATTTAGCCAACGCTTTTATCACTCAGACATGGATACAACCCAAAAATCACAAGTCATCAAGTACATCACCTTCTGAACAGGTGACTTTTCAGTGTGAACAGGTGACTTTTCAGTCTGCAAACAGTTGTGATTTTGTTGAGCGGTAGCTGGGTCAGAGTCCTGAATGGGATTGGAACAGCCAGCAGCAGTCTTCTTCTTTCAGTTTCTCTCCACACTCACAACAGCTGTGTGTTGTTGGTTTTAAATGATTGGTCCTCTCTGACGGACAGATGAGGATAAAGGACAGGATGATCGAGTGTTTCTGCCGACAGACAGAGCTGCTGTTTTATTCAGTGTCTGTGAGGGGCTCAGAGGAGGTTAGAGGTTATAGTTGAGAGAACTCAATCCTACAAGAAAAAACATTCAAATAGACGAAACACAAGCAAATGAAGAAAAGATCTTCACCAGTCCAACATGTCCTCAGTGGGTGGTGGACTCCACCAGGGTTGTTTCTGTACAGATTCAGTTTGTGATTTTCATGATCAGAATCTGAAGCTACAGTCGAGGTGTGGAGAGCGTCGGTATGATGACCTCAGGATTGTGTCTCTGCTCTTTGCAGATGATGTGATTCTGTTGGTTTCATCAGACTGTGACCTCCAGTGAGTACTGGGACAGTTTACAGCTGAGTGTGAAGCAGCAGGATGAGAGTCAGCTCCTCCCAGTCTGAGGTCATGGTACTCTGCTGGAAAACACTGGATTGTTCCCTTCAGGTTGGAGTGAGTCACTGCCTCAAGTGAAGGACTTCAAGTATCTCAGGGTCTTGTTCACCAGTGAGGGCCAGATGAAGGTCAGATCAACAGGTGGATCAGTCAGCAGTGATGTGGACTGTATCAGACTGTGAGGGTTCAGAGGGAGTTGATCCTGAAGGTGAAGCTCTGGATTCACCAGTGGATCTCTGGTCCAGTCCTCAGCTGTGGTCCTGGTCTCTGGGTAGTGACTGAAGGAATGAGATGGTGGATCCAAGCAGCTGAGATGAGTTTCCTTGACAGGGTGGCAGGGTATCTGGACTCAGAGATTGGGTGAGGAGCTCAGAGGAGAACCACTGCTCCTTCATGTTGAGAGGAGTCAGTTGAGGTGATCAGGATCCTCCTGGGTGCCTCCTTTTGGAGGTTGTCTGGGTACATCCAACTGGTAGGAGACCCAGAACACACTGGAGAGATCATATATGTCATGTGGCTTGGGAACAGCTCGGACATCTGGACTACCTTGCTCAACCTGCTGCCACCTCAAACCAGCCCTGGAAAAGTGGCAGGAAATAAATGGATGTTTATTATAGGTTTAACATTCTGATCTGTGATCCAGTATGATTGGAGATATTGGTTGCATTACGTTTCCCCTGGAAACTTCGATTGTGTTGTTTGAATTGTGTTTTCTGTGTGTTTCTTTATGTTGTGTATGTGTCATCTGATTGGTGTTTGTGTTTAATTTGTGTTTTACTTATTTGCAGTGTTGTTTTCTAAATGTGTTGTCAAAGTGGTGAAGACGTTTTCTTCATTTGCTCTTGTTGTCTCTTTATATATGTGTTATCAACAGATAAAGTGTAGAAATGTCTCCACTGGTGAAGAAATAAATCTACAGTTTAAAAATAATCATCAAACCAGCTGATTTGTTTTTTTCTCTGTAGGCTATGTCCGTTTCTTCTTCTGTTTAAATTTTCTGTCTAAAGCAGAGAATTAGAGCAGCTGTTCTCCCAGCAGGCTTTGCTCCCACAGCAGCAGGAAGCGTCTCTGTGTCAGGACTGTGGTTCATAAATAAACAGCAGAGTGAGAGCTCCTCCTCTGGACACAGCTAGCTTCAAGCTAACAGCTGTCTCCTGCTGACTGAAGGAACATGAACATGTGAACAGGAACAGGTGAAGATGGATGGAACAAGTGTTCACTGCCTTAAAGTCTGGTACCACCACAAAGTGTTCGCTCACACTTCAAATATTTTATAATATATATCTACAGTTTGATGTAGTGACGACTCACGCCGAATGTACCCAGCATCCAGCTGAGCTCCAGCTCACCACTGGCTCAGTCACGGTTTCAATGGAAACGTTTCAGGAGCGTCTGTTCTTCATCACACACATTTATTATGTAGTTTACAGTTCTTTTAAAGAGGCTGCCTTTTCTTTGTACTTGAATACGACAACCTTTTGTTGCTTCTAACGTTCTCTGTGATCTTTCATTTTAAATGTCAGTACATTTGATCTCAGTGCAGTTGCTGTCATTAAATTGTATTTATGTTGATTTAGTCTGATGACTTTGTCATCATAAAATAATGATTTTATCTGCAGCTCAGCAGCTCGGTAATGACTGCTCGTCAACATAGTATTTATGAGTTTTGCTGTATGTTTGGAGATAAAGTCAGAAACAAAGGAAATGCATCATTAAAAAAATATTTTGAGTTAATTGCCAATAAATACTTGCATTTCTATACATTCACAGTGAATTTCAGGCTTCAGAGACAAACACCTGGTTCAAACTAACTTAATACAAACAAACCAATAGAAATAAGAACATGACACACAGCCTGACACGTAGCTCATTCATTGGACAGTTTTGGTGATGTCATCCTGCATCATCAGCTCTACACTGATCTCAATGGTAAAATCCAAGCAAAGTTTATTGTGGGAACAACAAGTTATGCTAGGTTTCACTGCACCTGATGCCTTTATTCTTCTTCTTGGTGTCACAAAGAGAAACAGCAGTTTCTTCACAACAGAGGACAGAAACTGTGATGTTGTCTCAGTGCACAATTATTTTCTGACTGTGAAGCTTTTCAAGGCTTTTTAAGAATTTAAAGGCGAAACTGAAGGTGTTCAAATGTCTGACTGACTGTGTGGTATCAGGTGTCACCTTGACCTGCTGAGAGTCTGACTGCAGTGTTTGTGCTGATGTAGCAGCTCATTAACTTCCTCCAGCTGATGGTCAGTCGCCTTCCTGCTGGAGGTCAGACCTCAAACACATCACACACTGAGAGACACATGACCTGAAAACTGCACACACTGAGTTACATTAATATAGCATAGTATATATAAGTGTATATATAAAATCTTTATTAAATCAGGTAATCTCATTGAGATCATGATCGACCTGAATACAGCAGACATAACTAAAGCAAAAGTGTCATAAGACACAATCACACACGTCATTAAACAGATTCAAAGTTAAAAGTAAAAGATCATACAGACAAATACATATACAGGCAGAAGGCTCATCCGAGTTCAGAAACCACAAGATAAAATATCATCATTTCATTTCATGGAGACCTGCTGGATCCTCTGAACCATATAAAACATTCTAAGTGATCCTCAGATGGAGGAACAAGTCGTCTCTACACTTGACATGTTGGGATGCTTTTCCAGATCAATGAAGTACTCAGGTCTGTTACTTAAGTAAAAACCACAGTGTAGAAATATTCTGTTACAAGTAAAAGTCTTCTGCAGTACAAAAGCATTAGCATTGAAACATACTTAAAGTACCAAAGTAAAAGTACTCATTATGCAGAATGGCCTATTATTGGATTTTACTTGTTGATGCATTAATGTGTAATTTTAATTAATCTGAATCTGTAAAATAACAAGTACCTCCAGCTGTCAGATAAATGTAGCTGAGAAGTATCAAGTCTATCAAGTAGGATGTGGAAATACTCAGGTAAAGTACAAGTACCTGAAAATTGTACAGTACAGTACTTAAGTACTTTATATCACTGGTCCATATACCTACAGGGGTCATGTAGACCTAAACGTTGTGAATGAATTTGTCATCAGTAAGTGAGACAGCGAGTGGGACTGTTTCAACTTTAAATACAGTGAACTCATTCACCTCCACTGTGTTCCACCTGGAACCATCAGCCTGAGACCGACAGGAGGACAGGAAACCTCTACAGTCTCTGTGATGTGGGTGTGCACTTACTGTTCATGCTGTGTGTTGTAGTCATGGAGATGACAGTTGGATCAATCAATCTGAATGTGACTGATGGAGGTGCATTTACTGACCGAGTGAAGAATCTGATTAATGACACAAAGTCTGTGAATGATCAGCTCCAGCTAATAATGAATGATGGATTATTAATGAAGACAGTTTAGATGGATCAGTTCCCAGCAGGGAAACCTCGAGTCCACCTGCTGTAGTGGGTCCACCTTCCTGCAGTTGAGTCCACGTCCCTATAGTGAGTCCATCTCCCCACAGTGAGTCCACCTGCCCACAATGAGTCCACCTCCCTGCAGTGAGTCCACCTCAAATTGTATCATAAAGTGGCGCCCCCCTCAGGACAAACCTGACACATTTAACTGGTCTGTTGTTCAGGCTGTAAGAACAGTATCGGGTGTCTGCATTAACTCAGTTTAACTGCAGAGAAGCTTCAAATAAGAAAAAGGACAAAAGAGTTTTTTATTTTTCCATCAGAGGATCGATTGAAGCTTTGAAGTTTCTCTGGTTGTTTCGTCTCCGTCTGCTGGCAATTAAATTCTCTTAATGAAAAGATGAATATTTCCACACAGAGAGGAAGAGAGTTCAAAGGGTGAGGAGGAGGAGGAGAGGAAGAGGGAAAAGACAGAGGAGACATGGAAGAAAGAGGAAGAGGAGGAGGGTGAGGGGAAAAGGACGAAGAAGAACAGAATCAGAGGGAGGAGGAGGAGGGAGCAGGGGGGGTGAAGGGGAGGAAGATGTTGATCAGAGGTTCAGCAGAGAACAGATTTCATTATCGAGCTCCTCGGCTGCTGCTGGACTTTAATAGAAGAAGAAAAGCGTGTGTGTGTGATTAGAGGAGGAGGGGGGGTTACTGTCTGATAGTGCTGTCCAATCACAGAGCAGAACAGAATAATGAACCAATTCTCCAACTGTCTGAACACAGACAGACAGAAATGACCCGTCTGTCTGTCTGTCTGTCTGTGTAAGGAACCTTTAAAGAGCAGAGACGTCACAAAGTGCTTCACAAAAGAAATAAAGAAGCAGACAGACAGACAGTAAACACCACGAGGCATCTGTCAGGTGTTCAGTCTTCGTTCTGTCTAATAATAGATTATAAAGTTAAACACAGTTTCATCAGTACAGGGAACTGATCAACAGGAAGAGGAAATGATCAGGTTTTCTGACTGTGGAAGGAAATCAAATGTTCAGATTGTCTTTGTGACAGCTGTGTGTGTGTGTGTGTGTGTGTGTGTTTCTGTCAGCTGGTTGGACTGGTTTATTTCGGGGTTCAGTATCTTGAGCTTGCAGCTGCTGACGTCTCTGAAGCATAAAGAGCTTTTCTTCAGCCTCACAGAGGTGAACACACACATAAAGAGTTTGGCTCAAAATAGTGTTCACACCTCTTCATCATACGCTGCAGTCATCAATGGGATCACTGTCTGATAGTACAGTATATTATAGTACAGTGTAGTACAGTATATTATAGGTTATGGTTCCTTCCTGGTTCTCTGCTGTAGTATGAAGGTGTCTCTGGTTGGTGATGACAGTTTGTGTCTCTGCAGGATCCTCTCTGCTGCCTCTTCATCAACTGAGCTGATGCATCTGTCGCTGACTCCTCACCTCTCCTCCTCACCTCTCCTCCCACCTCTCCCACCTCTCCTCCTCATCTCTGTAAAGAGTCAGAGATAAAAGCAGTGGAACTGTCGGCTGAATAAAACTCTGACTCTACCTTTTATTAAATTTCTGTCTTCGTCTGTTGATTCAGAGCTGTGAACATCTTCAGACTGAAAAATCATTTTCTGTTTACTGTCTGTTTTCACCTCCTCATCCAATCAGACGCAGCAAATTAACTCACAGTGTGTGTGTGTGTGCATGTGTGTGTGAGTGTGTGTGTGTTGACAGATAATGCTGTTTGACACGCTCTGTAACATTTGGTGAAACTGACCTGGCAGGCTGCCATACTTACCCAGCATGCGTCAGTGTCATAATGACTGTGACCTTCAGTTAATTCAATCTACAACAATTACATCAGATGACCTTTGACCTCTCCAC
Source organism: Macquaria ambigua (assembly GCA_008360985.2). Classification (NCBI taxonomy): domain Eukaryota; kingdom Metazoa; phylum Chordata; class Actinopteri; order Centrarchiformes; family Percichthyidae; genus Macquaria; species Macquaria ambigua. Next base: position 31,042 of record VMKM01001943.1, on the reverse strand, counting down.
TGCTGGTGACATCAGCAGGGGGCGGGGCTTAGACATCACTTAGACTTCATTGTAACTTGACCCACTTTCTGCTCCAATCAGATCACTGCTGCAGGAAATTAAAGATCCTGCAGAACCTGGACCTGATAACCCAGATCAGGGTCTAGCAGACAGATACTTCTCTGTTTTTATGAATGAACACATTAAACCTTGAGTCAGGGCTGTGCACAGTAAACAGAGAGGGTTTACATTATGATCAGCAGCTCACAGATAAACATCCTGTAAGATGATGATGATGTGAGAACCTGAAAATGTCTGATGTCTCTAAACCTGAGACCAAATGATCTATTTAGTGATTTGAGGACTGTCTTGATTTTTTTTTTTTTTTGGTGTATTTTTACTTGAAGAGTTATTCCAAAAGAGCGTTTCAGGGCCACAGAGGTCAGATGTATAAATTAGCCTTTAATTTGAGCTGGACAGATAAATAGGCCAATCTTAGCTCATCTGTTGGCATACATGTCAGCTGATGAATGAGAAGAAGCTGAAGAACAGAAGTGTCCAGCAGACAGATGAGTTTATTTTAAAGCCAATATATCAATATGGGATGTTTAAAAATTCTCAAACATCTGTATCGGAGCGCTGTCACCATTTCTTCAGTGTATACTTAACAATTGTTAACAACAATGTAAACACTGTTAACATTGTGAATACTGTAAACAATGTATTTGTACCCTTTATGTCACCCACTGGTGGAAAGCAGCTCAGTGTTTAACAGATCTGAGGGGAGGTATAGGTGCACCAGTGTAGCGTCCAGCTGGCTGTGGGGCCGTGTGATTGGGCGGAGCAGTGATTACCTAAATGTTGGATGTAAACAGCAGGCGGTGTAATGTATTCTGTGGTGGCTGTGATGGATGTGGGCTGGGTCAGAGCCAGCAGGCAACAGGACACATTGATCTGTCTGTTCTCTTTAATCAGACGCAGAGACTCTGGACTCTGCTGAGCTTTTAGTGAGATGAAGCTTCAGACTGCTTTTAAAAACTGAGCCATGACTCACAGACAGACAGACAAGAACACGAACTGAATACAAACTAAACACAAACTGAATACAAACTAAACACAAACTGAATACAAACTGAATACAAACTAAATACAAACTGAATACAAAGTAAATTCAATTCAAGTTCGTTTTATTTATATAGCGCCATATCATATTCATATAGAGCAGAGGCCTGTACTATGAAGCGGGATTTGTGGTTAGCAAGATAACTTCAGGTTCAACTCTGGGTTTTCAGTACTACGACGGTGGTTCACTTCTTACCGGGGTAAATCGCCATGGTAACTTATGCTGCACGGCAAACCTGCTCCGGAGCAGGATATGTTCGAGATAACAGATCAACATGTACAAAAGCACCGCCTACTGACCAATCAATTCTTTTGAGAGAGAAATAGGGGCACCCTTTCATCAAAATCTTGACAGGTCCCAATCAGAATGCGCCACGTCACAAGCGCCTCTTCAAAAGTCCCACCCCATCCAATCAAATCACGGCATTTGCCACCGGAAGTCCCGCCCCGTCCGATTTATTTTTAAATTTTAGGGCCCCTCCTTTTGCCCCTCCTCTGGTCCGTCCCCCCTTCTCAGCCCTTTTATTAACCCCCGTTTAACCATTACGTTTAAAACAGATTCGGTCTTGTTGGAGAGAAGGAGAGACAGAAACAAACAAACATGCAAGACTGTAAAACGTCTAAGACAGGACCTGCTCTGGCGCTCATTAGCAAGACGCCCGTCACAATCTATCAAGAATTAACCTCACTAACGGATACTCCGAAGAAACGCATCGTCTATTTGAGTAGAACTCAGGTGCCTCCACCCGAGTCTCTGCAAGAAGAATGGCCTTTAGAATCCTACGGTCTACGCGGGGTCTGGGGCTATGTGTTCAAGTACGAAACTGGTGATCTTTGTTTTTATCAGCTGGATGAAGGTGAAACGTTGGGGCCTGTGACCGCCATAGCAACGCTGACTTCCAACGACTGACCCGCTAAACGAGTAAGATTGGAATCTTTCCTCTCTTTCGCAACTGTCGTAACTGGAGGGACGCTCTAGTCACAAAGAAAGCTATGATCTTTTAGACCACGCCTCCACCACACCTCTACAACCTTCCACAGCCCTAACTACGCAATATAAGGAGTACCCGTTGGGGGGAACGGTCTGACGCAATCAGACATCGAGCAACAGGAGAAAAAGATGGAGAGCACCGGATGGAACCTGCGCCAGACCAGTCTAACAACCTTTTGGGAGCGAGAACCTTTGCCGGACCCCCGTCCGTCGCTTGACTCTTCCGACGATGATGGGCTGACTTATGATTACCCCAAGCCTGTTCGTATGAGGATGGTGAAGAAGCCTCTGACTGAGCCTTCTCTGAATCCACCCTCTCCAGATGAGTGTGACTCGCCCGACGGTTCCCCCAGAGGTTCTCCTAACTCAGACGATACGGATGGCGGATTTGAGGAGTCCCAGGCGCCTGACTCTCCCACACCCTTGCCGATGTCTCCTCCCTCTCCTGCATCTCCTCCGGGAGAAGCAACCCCCGAGGAAGAGGAGGTCGATAGATGGGTGTCTTTCATGTTTATCAACGCTGTAAAAACAGCCATGCTCCATCTGCTCAACATTACTCTGGGCAACTACCGGAAAGACACCTGCCATGGCTGTCTGACCAACCACCCCAGCCAGAGACAGGGTGTTTGGAAGTACTGGAAGATGATTTTTACTCAATCCACTTTTACCGGCTGATGCAAAGACCCCCCAATTCATTCCTACCATTCAATGTCTGCTGCGCATGCACAACATCCAAGTGGACGAGGTTAGAGTCCAAACCGTTTCAGAGATGCTTTTACACGAACTGAAATCTACGAAGAAAATCTACGACACTATCCATGACATGTATGAAAACCTGATCGGGGAGAATGTGGTGAAAATAGGTCAGCTTCGAGTGATGAAGGACTGTTGGGACAAAGATCAATAAAATGGGTAATTACTGGATAAAACTTGTTAGCTGTGTGGAGGATTGTGATGTTGTTTGTCAGTTAATAGATCTTTTGGAACGGACCATTAAAAACAGAGTAAAAAAAAACATTATTGTTAAAGTACGAGCCCATGCTTCATCTTGGGAACTGATTGTACAGCGCACCCTGTGTGTAAGTGAATCTTGTTTGTCAGACACCTTTGGAAAAATTGTGACAGAATGGAGTAAAGATATGGCCGATATAAAAGTTTCCCATTTGTTCACCCTGTATGCCTTGTTTGTTGACGTGGTGTGTTTTTACCTGCAAAGCAATGTGTCTGTGAATATTGCGATTCAATTGAAAAAATTACACTATGCTATTCACAATACTCTAGATTGCTCCATATTAGACCAAGCCTTAAAGATGTTAAAATGTTCGTCTACTATACTATATTACTCTTGTACTCTAAACATATGCTATCTTGTGTTACGCTTGTGGTTGGTAATAAAAAAAATTAAAATGCATACCCTTTACAATGTATTGTTTTTTTAATTTGTAAACGATGGATTAATAAAGAACAGAATAAAGAAGCACCCTCACGCCTGTGTTTTTCAGTAAAACCTCAGATACTGCTGAAGGCAAGATGACAAACAGGATGGCGGAGAAACGTTTCATGAAAAAAGTGTATTACAACGCCTATACCTTGCATAAACCTGCCAGAACACATTTTACCAGAAACAGAGTGTTTGTCCCTAGGCCTTTAAACCAATTTCAAGCCAACCTTTGTGACATGCAAGCCTTGGCAGAACATAACGACGGGTTTAATTATTTATTGATGGTCATAGACGTATTTTCAAAAAAGGCTTACGTACGTGTCTTGAAGAAAAAAAACGCAGCCGAGGTGGTTAGGGCTTTTGAGTCCATCTTAAAAGACAGTCAGACGCCGGAAAAGCTGCAAACGGGTTTTTTAACAAGAGTGTTGAGGCTTTGATGAAGAAACACTATCGTACATTTTGCCACAGCCAGCGATCTAAAGGCTTCTGTGATTGAAAGATTTAATCGCACGCTAAAAACTAGAATGTGGAGATATTTTACAGCTAAAAACACCCGACGATACCTCGACGTCTTACAAGACATGGTGAAAAGCTATAACCACAGCTATCACAAAAGTATAAAAATGACGCCTATGCAGGTGACGTCGGAGAACACTTTTCAAGTGTTTCAAAACCTGTACGGTACTTTCCCTGTCCATCACAAGGACAAATTAAAGATGAATTTCAAGAAGGGTGATCTTGTCAGAATATCAAAATTGAGAGGAGTGTTTGATAAAAAATATGAACAGAGTTTTATGGACGAAGTGTTTACGATATCCGATTGCATTCCCCGGTTTCCCCCCGTATACAGACTCAAAGATTACGACGGAGAACCTATCGAGGGATCATTTTACGAGGCAGAGCTGCAAAAAGTAAAATTGGCTAAAGACAAGCTGTATCAGGTGGAGAAAATTCTGAGACGACGTACTGTTGGGGGTGAAAAACAGGTTTTAGTATGCTGGAACTGGCCCGAAAAATTTAACAGCTGGGTCAAAGCCTCTCAAGTGAAAAATGTATAAAACCTACTTTCGTTTCTCATTTGTTTCATTACATCATGGATCAGATGTCAGGCGAGGGGTTTTATGTGACGCTGCCCTCCAACGCCAGCCTCGATGTATTTAAAAACAATACAAGTTCTAGTTTTAGGGTGGATTTAGCGTAGCATATTAATTTAGAGGGCTCGTGGCAGGTAGCCTTGACGGAGATTTCATACCCGCACACCTGGTTTAACGTTCCTCAAGACGATGCCTACTTTGAATGGAGGAGAAAACCTAACCCTAACGTTATTACACGGACCTGTCTCAGCTTGAGAAAGAGGTGGAAGCTTTTCTTAAAAAAGCTGGAACTGATATTCAATTAAATTATAGTTCGATTCAAAAAGATATGAATGTTAAGCAGGCGGTCAATGCCATCTACGCTTTTTTCCACCCGTGGTTTACATGCTGGGATTCAAACCGGGAGAATGGTTTAAGTTCGACGCGAGACTGGCTCCCTATCCGGCGGATATAAAGTCAGGGTTCTATCAGCTTTATTGTTATAGTGACGTGGTCCATCATCAGATGGTGGGTGACACTTATGCTCCTCTCCTACGCATGGTTAAAGTAGGGGGGACATTTGGTGACATAGTCACACAGTGTTTTAACCCCACCAACTATCTACCTGTGGCAAAGAAACATATTGAAAACATTCACATTGAGATTAAAACGGATCAAAACGTCCCGGTAAACTTTACCTACGGGAAAACTATTGTGAAACTGCATTTTAGGCCCGTAAAAGCTTTGCCTTAGGGATCAATCATGGCGCAGGTATCTTTGAGATCGGATCCTCATCGTTTTGTGAGTTATTACGAAAATCAAGTCGGTGGCACTCTGCCCGGTTTTTACGGAGCACCCGTCATGTATGGCCGAGGTATAGGCTCTATATTTTCAAAATTGTTTCGTTTTGTATCCCCTCTGGTGAAAAAAAGTTTTGCCATTGCTAAACCTCATTTGAAATTGGTCACCTCCAACATTGCCTCCGACGTGATAAGCCAGATGATGGGGAAATTTGCCAAGAACCAGAGTCAAGAAGGATCAGGCGGTATAATGGTTTCTGTTGCGGTGACTGAGGAAGAGACCACCGGGAGAACGCGTAACGGAGGGAAGTAAAAAACGCAGAAACTCAAAAAAGAGAAAATCAGTCGGAAGAAACCTACCTAAAGGAAGGAGCTCAGTCCGGAGCAGCGACATATTTTAGAAAAGAGAAACCATGGCTCTGTTACATCATAAATCCGCCGAGTGTACTATGGGGGAGCTGGATTTATTTTCAGCCCCCGTTACGCAGCTTTCTATTGAAGATAAGGTCTACGTGGAAGTTTTACCTTTATCCACCATTACCGATAGAGGCCCCATTGAGTTCTTTATCCCTGGAGACGGTGAAAAGTATTTGGATTTGAACGACACTTTGTTGCAGCTCCGCCTGAAAATTACCAACGCGGACGGTACCGACCTGCAGGACGGAGAGCTGGTGGCGCTCATCAACTATCCTCTGAATACCATTTTTAGCCAATGCGACGTTACTCTGGGAGATAGGTTGATTTCACAGTCTAGCGCCACGCACCCTTACAGGGCTATGATCGAAACTCTGCTCAACTATTCAACAGATACGTTAAACAGACAATTCAGCGCGGGCCTATTTTACAAAGACACGGCTGGGGCTATAGACTCTATAGTGATCAATAACGGGCCTAATAGAGGTCTGAATCAGAGAGGTCGGTTTCCTGCCGGTTCTAGAGAGGTTCAATTGCTGGGTCCTCTCCACGGGGACATAATTTTCTGCGAGAGGCTTCTTTTGAACTCTGTAGACTTGAGAATTAAACTGACCCACGCCAGCGATGACTTTTGCCTCATGGGACCCGGCAACTCGACTTTCCGATAGAGAATACCAAGCGCTTCTCTCTATATGAAAAAAGTGACCGTTGCCCCCGCCGTTCGTTTAGGTCACGCGTCTGCTTTAATGAAGGGTAACGCCCTATACCCTCTATCGCGCATTAACGTAAAAACCTACTCCATCCCTCAGAATTCTAGAATATGTAACCAGGAGAACCTCTTTCTGGGTACCATGCCAGAGTACGTGGTTGTAGGGATGGTTAACCACGAAGCCTTCACGGGGAGAAGAGACCTGTCGCCCTTCAATTTTGCCATAATGATGTGGAATATCTGGCTCTGTGTCAGGACGGCAGACAGGTTCCGGCCAAGGCTTTCCAACCCCAATTTAACCAGGAGACTTCTGTCAGAGAGTTTTACAACATGTTTATTGCCACAGGGAGAAATCTTAAAAATTTACCTCTGAGCATCAACCACTGATACTCTTTATTTGTTTTCAATCTCAACCCGGGCGAAGACATCGAAGCCTTGTACCCTGTGTCCAACAGAACTTTAAGACTTGAAATGAGATTCAGAGTTCCCTTACCACATACCGCCACTCTTATCGTTTATGCCTGCTACAATTCCATTCTAGAGATCAACTCTAAAAGACAGGTGCTGGTGGATTATTATTAAAAACAAGAAGAATGAATAATCATCAGTTGGAAGGTCTTTTGCGGCATCTGCTGGGTGATGTTTTTTGTGGTGTATGGGCTTCTGACCAGTTAACTTTACTGAGTCGTTCGTTTAGACTCCCTGCATACTTTATTGTAAACACGCATAAAGGACACGAACCCGGGGAACACTGGTTATCTTTAACTCTGGAGGAGGATGGTAACGCAACCTTTTTTGACTCTTTTGGACTACCCCCGGATTTTCTTCATTACCCCTCGAGCATCTTACAGTTTTTGGAAAACCATAACGGGACCCGTCGTGTATTCTACCTCAACCGTTAGCTTCAACACCCTCTGTCCACCGTGTGCGGTCAACACTGCGTATATTACCTCTGCCACCGGGCATGCGGATTATCTTTTGAACGAGTATTGTCTTTGTATCAAGATGATGTGTTAAAAAATGACCTTAAGGCATCCAACTTTGTGAAAAAATATCAACATTGTATCAGAAATCAAAGCTCCGAGTCTTTTAACCACGGGGCTTGTTCTTTACAAATGTTTAAAGATTGTTACAACCTGTGAGATGCGTGTACTCTCTATACTCTGTAGACTTTGTTTCTGCTTTTGTTTTTTTAAAACCATTAAAAGTTGTTTGTAGCCTTTAATGTTTTCTGCTTTTTGTTTTTTAAAATAATAATGATAATAAATTGTCTGTAGCCTTTAATTTTTTTCTGATTTTGCTTTTAAATAATAACACACATAAAAAAAAAAATGTCTGTAGACTCTGAATGTGAGTAATAAACAATTTATTGAGAAAAGGCAAAAAACATTGACTCGTCTCATATATACATTATGTATAAATTTATGGGGGAAGGTTGATCCAACGCACAGATTTTCTTGTTTTACACAATCTGGGCTTTCTTTCCGGAGTCTTTTTTCTTCTTCCTGCTATGTAATCCAGCGTGGGGATAATGTTATTTTCTTTTTTACGGTCCGTGCTTTGGGAAAGACTTCTTCCTCTTCTTCTTCTTCCACCGGCGTAATCCAGCGGGGGGATAACGTTATTTTCCTTTTTACGGTCCGGTCTTTGGGAGAGACGACGGTATTGATCACGAGCTCATGGGTTATTTACACAGGATAAGGGGATGTTGAGTTCCGTCAAAGTACTTAAGAAACTGAGTCAGACGACAGGAAGTCGAGTTTCATTCAAATCCTGCAGGCGGGCTGACAACATCGGGCTATTATCGAGTTTAAAAAAAAAAGTTTTACAACTTACCGCATTCAGCTCGCCCGGAGACGGGCTCCCTCATCGGGCCTTCCGTCTGGAAATCGTCCGCTTCCTGATCCAAATCCACTCCCGCGGACGGAGGTGGAGGAGATGGCTTCTTTCTCTTCGACACCCCCTGAGCAGGCTCCTTTGCCAGGCCTTCCTTCTGAATGTTGCCGCTGGAAGCGTCCGCTCTTTTAGACGGCTTTTTTTTTCTCAACTTGTTAAGAGATGGACTTGCCTCGACAGCTGTTGGATGTTTTAACCCGCCGACGGAGCTCGGACCCTCTAGGCTTCGAGGTCATGTATTCTCCTCTTGAACGGCTTCTGGATCACTGTGACAATCGGGAGGGTTTCCAGGCTGGAACCGGAGTTCCGCGGCTTCTAAGAAATCTGTAAGTAAACAGTTTCAAAGTATTAATATAAACGCTGTGGATGTTGCAATTTACAAAGAGAAAATCCTAGCCTACTTACCGAATTCTGATTGTGTGAAGCTTAAACCTTCCAGCTCTTCTGAAGTAACTGTTGAAAATAAAGAAATAGGTTTTTTAAAAAGTACAAAGCTGCAGGAAAATAAAAACTGATTTAACAGATAAATATATTCTTCACTTACTGGGAAACAGGGATGCGTTCCTTGGAGCGGCGTGAATATCGACCGTGATTTTTATAAAATAGGTTTTTTGTTATTTAGACCTAATATTTTCTTCTTGATGAAAATACTGACGAAATAGTAGGATAAATATTTTTACCGCTGCCCATCTTGCGTCTTCAGTCCTCAGTCTTGAGTGAGTCTCATGAGGGGTTTTCAGGCCCGTATTTTATATCGTAGCGCTCTCATAACAAACACGGCGTTGCAATAAACAAACGAACATACGTCTTTTATCTTGTCATGCCATTTGGTCTGTTTGACCCTGTTGTTTGTCAGCATGTCAGTATGTCACAGGAACTTCTGTGGGAAAAAAACAGAGGTGCTTCTTCTCACAGCCCAGTGTTTTGTTGTTGTCTTGACTTTCCAAGAACCATTTGGGACCTGTCTGCAGGAAACCCTGTAACACCTCTTAACTCTGATTCTCTCATTGAAATCTTTTTTTTAAAAGTACAATGCAGAAAAATATATAGGCCTCAGTCTTTAGTGAGGGATTTACTAAAGACCATATCGTCATGCTCTCATAAGAAACACGTTTCACTTTAGCCTATGTTGCATTAGACTAGGTTTTTTTTTGGACACGCAGTCTGCCTTAACTGTGTTGGCTGTTAGATTGTCAGTATGTCACAGAAACTTCTGTGGGAAAGACAGAGATGTCTCTTTTCACAACCATGTGTTTTGTTGTTGTCTTAACTTTCCAAATACACAAGAGCCATTTGGGACCTCTCTGCAGGAGACATGACCCCCTGTACCCCCCGGCTCTGCTGTTTTCACAGATGGTGTTAACTGGGGGTTTGTGTTGCTGTCAAAATTTGAAAAAGAGAGGGAATTAAGGCAATTGGACGGGGTGGGACTTCCGGTAGCAAATGCTGTGATTTGATTGGATGGGGCAGGACTTCCGGGGGCGGGGCTTGTGACGTGGCACATTCTGATTGGGACCTGTCAAGATTTTGATGAAAGGGTGCCCCTATTTCTCTCTCTCTTGGAAAATGGCATCACCAATAGAAAAGAAGTGGAGCTCGGTGCGTGGATCGTGAGAGGAACTCTGTTTATATTTGAGATATATTTTCTCAACAGATTGACCAACTTATCTGTGTCATCCTACAACAGAGACTGACTGAAGCACTAAAGCTTTGTACTTATAAGATATGAATGTAAGCCTATTTACCACTAAATGATGTTTTTATATTTATTTATTTTTTGCTTTTCACAAAAACTGGTGGACTCAATTGCACGACTCTTCAGACAATATTATGGGTATAACAAAATCTTTACTGAGGCAAAAGCAAACATAAGGCGCTCTCAGGGAGGATATACAAAAGTACAAAACAAAACACTCACAAGGAGGATATACAAAAGTACAAAGCAAAATGCTCACTAGGAGGATAAGTACACACAAAAAACGCTCACTTGGAGGATCAAACGATACGGATGAACAAAACCTGGTGCATGAATATTTGCTGGAACGCTTGACTCGACTCATCTGACAGACGGAACAAGACGAACTGGCACAGGACAAAGGGAGACAAGGACTATTTATACATGAGGTAGGGGAAAACAGGTGAGACCAATCAGGGGTGGGGTAGACAATCACAACGGCGGGAAAATCACACAAAGGGAGGGAGTCAGGGTCTGAAACGAGAGGGAAAGGTGAGTACAAAATAAAAACAGGAAGTGCAAGACGAGACTAGACGTGAGTGACTTTAACTTAACATAAAACTAAAACTAAGGCATGACATAATACAACATGAAACACTAAGCATGAACATGAAATACATTTTCACATCTGGCGAGACACAACACCGTTTGACACCGCTGTGGTTGCAGCTATAAGAATCAGGCGAAAATTGATACACTCCATAAGAATACATCTAAGCAACATATTAACTTAATGGAATACTACTGACGGGGCAGTGATATTATAGGCTCAGTGAAGCCAGATAACGAAAAGATATCCTGGGTATGTTGAACTTGCTTCGTAGTACAGGCCTCAGGTCTAGACCGACTCTTTATATTTACAGAGACCCAACAGTTCCCACCATTATCAGCACTAGGCGACAGTGGCAAGGAAAAACTCCCTTTTAACAGGTAGAAACCTCGAGCAGAACCAGGCTCTAGGTGGGAGGTCATCTGCCTCGAGGGGGGGCGGGAGAGAGAGAGCAGGAGGAAAGAGAACATACAGTAGCACAGTTCCACATAGAGATGTAAAGTAATAGTTGTGGTAATGGTATTGATGTTAATATTAATAGAAATAATACTAATAGAAATATAATAATAGTAATACTAATAGAGCAATAACAGTAATAGCAGCAGTGGGTGTTGAGCAGGAACATGGGGGCAGCAGGTGCAACCATAGATCCAGACTCTACAGCTCCGGAGGCAGAACACCTGCAGAAAGCAACAGAAGGAGAGAGAGGAGAGAAAGCACACAGCTACGGGAAGAAGTCGAGTTAGTAACAAGCATTAATGGGATATGAGTGCAGATGGAGAGAGAGAGGAGGAGAGAGGAGCTCAGTGCATCATGGGAAGTCTCCCGGCAGTCTAGGCCTATAGCAGCATAACTAAGGGGTGGCTCAGGGTTCACCTGAGTCAGCCCTACTATAAGCTTTATCAAAGAGGAAAGTCTTAAGCCTACTCTTAAATGTGAGGAGGGGGTCTGCCTCCCGTACACAAACTGGAAGCTGGTTCCACAGGAGAGGAGCTTGATAGCTGAAGGCTCTGGCCTTCCTTGGAGACTCTAGGAACCACAAGGAACCCTGCATTCTGGGAGCACAGTGCTCTAGTGGGGTAATAGGGTACTATGAACTCTTTAAGATATGATGGTGCCTGACCATTAAGGTCTTTGAAGGTGAGGAGAAGGATTTTAAATTCTATTCTGGATTTTACAGGGAGCCAGTGTAGAGAAGCTAATATTGGAGAAATATGATCTCTTTTCCTGGTTCTTGTCAGTAAACGTGCCGCAGCATTCTGGATCAGCTGGAGAGTCTTAAGGGACTTATTGGGGCAGCCTGATAATAGAGAGTTGCAATAATCCAGTCTAGATGTAACAAATGCATGGACTAGTGTTTCTGCATCTTTTTGAGACAGGATGTGCCTGATTTTTGCAATGTTACGTAAGTGAAAAAAGGCAGTCCTTGTGTCCTATGTGGGAGGACATATCCTGATCAAAGATAACTCCAAGATTCCTTATGGTGTTGCTGGAGGCCAGGGCAATCTCTTCTCTTTTTTGTTTCGAAGGTGTTTGGGGCCAAGTACAATAACTTCGGTTTTGTCTGAGTTTAACATCAGAAAATTGCAGGTCATCCAGGTTTTTATGTCCTTAAGGCATGCTTGAAGTTTAGCTAATTGACTGGTGAAAATTTATGGAGTGCTTCCTAATAAAATTGCCTAAAATAGAAACTAAATACAAACTGAATACAAACTAAATACAAACTAAACACAAACTAAATACAAACTGAATACAAACTAAATACAAACTAAACACAAACTGAATACAAACTGAATACAAACTGATTACAAACTAAATACAAACTAAACACAAAGTGAATACAAACTGAATACAAACTAAACACAAACTGAATACAAACTGAATACAAACTAAACACAAACTAAATACAAACTGACCTTGAGCAAAGAGACAGACATCAGGCTCACGCAGGTCTTGTCATACTTTTAACCCCCTAACATACATGTCACAGACTTCGCTCTTAGGCCATGACAAAGAACGTGGTTATAGTAGGCATATCAGATTACTCCATTGATTTGTTATAAATTGGACCAAAATGTGTTATCTCACTGTGTGTAACGTTAGTCAGTGGATCAGTGTGAGAGGGTGTGTGAATATGTGGTGTTGTGGCTCAAGTAAAGATGACTGGAACATCACCAAACAAATCAAAACAAAGGTGGCACACGATCAACAGCCAGTCAAAGAGTGACAACTGATTATAAATGCATTCTGGATGGACTGATCAGGAGCACCCAGTTACACTCCGGACAGATTCTGAGACAACGGACCACCTGAGCACAGACATTAAAGAGACACAAAGCCTAGTAGTTTTCATCTCTTTCTAGTCGTCTTGTGTCTCTTTGTGGTCGTTTTACATCTCTTTTTAGTCAACCCTTCGGACCCCTGGGCCTGTGCCTGATGATGGGTTACGCGGAACGTTGGTGGGGTACAATGGAGAGGTGCAATGAAAGGGGTACAATGACCATATTGAAATACATAAAGTACCATAAATATAAAAGATAACCTGAAAACAATATACCTTACAGTGCGAGAGAAGTCAAATAACCTAAACGTGATAAAATACCACCAATAATTACAAAGACAACCATAAACTCAAAATTAAATGTACCTCAAAGTGCCAGAGGTCTTCAGATCCTATCTCACATCACCTGACTCATTACTATCACTGCATTCTACCTGAGTGAAGTGCCACACATTACCATGTCTTTTCTCTTCACCTGCATCAGACACATCCAGAAGCTAGCACTGTTCCTCTTCCTGTCAGGATAACTGTGACTCTAAGAGGTCTAACTCAGACCAGAACAAACAGACCCAAAGTACACTGAAAGATGAGGACAGGGCTGTCCATTTTGGGTGTGAATGTGAGATTATCTGTTTAAGAAAGTTCCACCATCAGAAACCATCAGTTTTCACAAACTGTCGAACGATCTGACATTTGATGATCTGGCACAATGTTTGAATCCAACTGAGGTCTTTAATCAGGGTACTTGAAGCTGACAGCTGCACACTGAAAAACATTCAGTACCGCAGTGTACTTATACAGAACCATTTTCCTAAAAACTCATTTAACACAGGAGTCCTTTAACATTTTTGGCTCAGCAGCACACAACTCTGAGCCAACCTGCCTTTTCTAAACCTCCTGTCCAATTACTGCCTTCATGCTGCTTTTATTCTGAACTGAAACACTCACAACACAGAGTCCACTGACCTTAGTCTTTTTACTTTACTGATGGGATGAAGTTAGAAAATAAATGTATGCAATAAGGTTTCATAAAGTGATAAATTAAGCTAAAATCAGTTGACTGTAGTTCAGAAGTATGATTTCATTTCTTGGTCGACTCAGCGTTTTCTAAAGGTGATAAATCTGTCAGCATCATTAACACTGAGAGCTCAGACTGTAAGTGGCTCTGGTTTTTATTTAAGTTAATAAATAAAGTTAAGAACTAACAGAAAAGACAGAAAGAAGAAAGCAGTCAGTGTGAAGCGTTTCTCTGATCTGTTGGATGAGTGCTGATTTGTTTCTTTTAGCTTGTCTCTCTTCATCTCCTTTACTCTTTCTTTGCTCCTATTGGTCAATGTCAAATTCAATGATAAAAGGCAAAAAGTGGGGGAACTGTGTCACATACTGTGCGTAGAACCGTCTGTAGCTGTGAAATTATTTCAGTTTTGTCTGAAAATTGCAGCTTTGAAAATATTTTTTATTTATTATGAGTATCTGGTATTTATGCTATTGTAATGCAGCACAGCCTAAAGTTGCTATGTTAGTTATTTGCAATATTTACACTCCATGTTTTTGTCAGATGAACAGTTTAATCTGTTATATTATCATGTTAGTATCACATCACAACATTCACACATCAATTGTTAGTCAGTTGAAATTGTTTAAATCAGTGAATGCCTGTATCTACTTTCTTAGTCATTGCTAACATATATATCCAACAACAACAGCAATCATTCCGAAAGTCTAGGCTTTTTTGGCTGTTTTTTACAAGGAGTGTCTTATATTCTGAGATTCAGCAGAGTCAGGGCTATTGAATGGTGATGCCCAGGACACAATTAGGGATGGGCTTTTCAAGCTAAAGTAGCGTTCAACTTAATAGTGAACGTGAGATAATCAACTGGCTGCTGTCATTGCTAACAGCTAGCTATCTGGGACCAGACTATTTCCAGGAACAAAAGCGTTCATTCCGAAAGTTACATCACAGATGGTTGAAATGTTTGAGTTTAGCAAAACACAATGGAGTGTGTACTAATAAATATTACTAATAATTACGTCCCATAGATCTCAAGAGCTCGCACGCCATACTGCACTCCCTTGGGTCCTCAGCAATACACCTACCAAGTGTGGAGTCGATCAGCTGAGCGGTTGTGGAGATAATCGAAGGACAGACAGACAGAAAGACAGAGATTCCTTCCTTTATAGTTAGATGCCCCAAGGAGTGACCACTGCTCGAAGCACTTTTCAGAGGGTCATGGAGAAATGTATGGGCTCGTTGAATCTTACAGAAGTCATTGTTTGTCTTGTTTCCTGACACCCTTGAGGAACTCGAGGATTGCTGTTTACATACCTGCAAAGAGGAAGCCCAAACACCACAAATCCTCTCCAGTACTGACCTGAAACCGTCTGAAGAGGCATTCAAAACGCTCATTGAGATGCTGACCTCCAACGACACATTTTTATTAATTTGTAAATACTAAGTGTCTTGAGACACAGTTTTATATTTTACACAGTGAATCTGTTGATTCAGATCAGCAGAGTTTAGTAGAAAGTGTTGATGCAGGTCAGACTCAGTGTTCATATTTGTTGGTTTGTTCAGTATAAAGTCTGTCTGTGTTGGATGAGTCTGTGTTTCCTGTCATTTCCTCCTGGGACACTTTCTGGTTGTCAGCCACGATGCATTCAGGGTCCTCAGGACAAAGAGAGCGAGCTGCTGAGTCCTGCTGATAAAACACACCACAGCACGTCTGTTGTAAAAAAACACGAGCTGAGCCTCTGAGCCCGAACACGACTCCAGGGAGACGGCAGGTCTTTGTCCTCAGCATGTTTTTAATCCGAGCCTCGGCCCTGGTCTAGATCCAGGTCTTCAGTTAGTCTCTAGAGGGGTCAGATCAGAACGTCACGGCTCAGAACACACTACTAAAACCCTGATCGATATTTCATCTGTCACACAGTGAGAGAGAGGAAGATCAGAGGGATCAAATCAGACAGGAGACAGACTGC
Organism: Macquaria ambigua; assembly: GCA_008360985.2. Taxonomy (NCBI): domain Eukaryota; kingdom Metazoa; phylum Chordata; class Actinopteri; order Centrarchiformes; family Percichthyidae; genus Macquaria; species Macquaria ambigua. Next base: position 15,072 of record VMKM01001943.1, on the reverse strand, counting down.
CTTCATCTTCATCATCATCAGCAGCAGCAGCAGCAGCAGCAGCAGCAGCTTCATTTCAACTCCGCAGAGCATCAAAGAGCTTCAGACTGAAGAACAACTTTTATCTCTGATGTCTTTAAATGTTTCTCAGGGTTTTAGCTCAGATGGAAGCTGCTTGACACAGAATGAAACATGAAGACAACATAGTGTTCAACATAGAAACCTGATTCAGACTCACATGACAGTTATCTCCTTTTCAAAATGTCCATTAAATATCAGATCAAATCTAACAGGCAGCTTGTCCTTATTTTACTGAACTTTGGTTAACCATCATTATACGATGTTACTAATAAAGAAATAAGATCAAATGTTTTGATTCCACTTCATTCAGTACACTCAAGTCAAAGGTTTTTACCATTAATCTAAACAGGATATGCATTTTATTTTGGCAGTGTGGCTCTGCCCATGTGATGCTCTGGATCAAATCGCAGTTTGACACAAATGATCTCAAAACACATCGTAACCAAACCTTTCCACGATGGTGGCAGACGAGGAAATCTGATGACAAATAAATGTTGTGGTTTAGTTTGGAGGACATTTGGAATCCCTGGTGCCCTAACACATAACTGGCCAATAAAGCTGATCGGATTCTGATTCTGATAATACTGGACCCCATAATAATGCAAGACCTGATAATAAAGTTCCAGTTCACTGCATGACAATACATTTTGATAATTTGAATAATTGCAAATTTGATTAATGGTGGACCAAAGCAGGTCCTGCATTATTATCAGGTCTTGTATTATTATGGGGCCCAGTATTATCAGAATCAGATCAGCTTTTGGTGGCTGATCCAAACCAGACTGTGATGGATGAACAGAGGACAGACTGGATGATTGTGGTGAGGAAGTGGATCAGCAGCTCCTGAGGCAGGTTTAACTTCCTGAGCTGGAACAGGACGTATATCCTCTATGAGCTGTATTATTCTAGCTTAGATTGTCAAACTAAAACAGATTTAGTATTATGTCAGCATGGGAGTACTGGTTCTACTGGACTTAATGGGAACTTGGTGGCGTCAGTAGGTGGGTGTCAGTAGGGGCCCAATAGCACTTTCTTTTCTTCTGTGCCCCTGACAAGTTAATCGGGCCCTGGTTGTGCTCATTGGCGGCTGTTTCCACTGATTGGAGAGGACTAATAAAGGTCTTGGAGGTGGGAGTCAGAATGGGGGTGCCAAACCTTTAAATGATTACATCAACAACGTGACACACATTAACTGCTCCTGACAACCTCTATCCATCAGTCACTGCTGATTGGTTAGAGCAAAACAACCCCCCACCCTAGTCAGAGAACAGTTAACATGAACACCAGCTCACACTGAAGAATGAGGGGAAGTGAAGTGGGCGTTCAGTCTGAGGATCAGGGTTATTTCAGTGGAAATTACAAATCACCTTGCTGCTTTCAATAAGTTGAAAGATAAGCGATTGCATCACCGTTCAAACACATCAGTCAGTGAACGCATCACCATCCATAAGGCTGTAATGTAGTTTCTGACTGTCCTCAGGTCAGCAGTGAGTTAAGTTAGTTGCTGGTTCTTCTGTTACTTTCAGTACAAAACTAGGCCTGCATAATCACTGTTTAGAGATGAAGAGCTGATGTTTCTGTGGCTTTCACACTTCTACTACAGAGCTACACACTGCTTTTCAACAGGAAGTAACAAGCTGTATATTATAGTAGGACTGTAGTAAACTCCTGATTCTGTCTGTAACACTGGTTCACATCATCAGTTCAGTTTGAAGAGTTAAAGACTTGTTTGTACTGGACACGTCAGGACAACTTTCCAAATATCTCCTTATCTCCTTCTTGCTCTTCAGAGGATGAACCCTTTAGATTTTAATGACTCCATGATCTTTCCTCTAGCGCCACCATCAGGACAAACTGTACATGTTCAGAGTTGTTAGTAATGACCTCTGCATCCTGTACATTATGTTAGCAATGGGGAGGAAAGCTGGTATCTCCAGACTGGCTGGCTAGTTTAACTGGGTGGTGATGTGTTTGCTGGTCCAGGCTTCAGAGTAATGAGAGCACATTACAGCAGGACAAACTGGTTGTTAATATTTAAACATAGCGAAGCAGCCGGTGGCTCTGCTGTCAGCTCACATTATTACCGAAAAATAACTGTTTCTGTTAGCAGCTCACAAACTCTGCTCATATTAATGATATTTTCCAACATGCTGCAAAGAAAACATATTATTTACCATCAGAGTCACTGAGAGCTTCTTTACTGCTGAAACACATTTATTAAACCAGGACAAACGTGAAATCAACTCATCTTTTGTCATTAACATTCACTAAATACATAGAATTTATATTCATTTCAACTGAACTTGATACTTTCTGTATTTGGACCCACTTGAGAACTCGAAGCAATGAGTAGAATAAAAGCTCTGCTGAGTGAGCACTAAATGTCCTTTATTCTCTAGTTCAAAGAAAACTTGCTGTGTGTCTTTAAAACATCGGAAGTCACAGTTTCTTCTGATAATAATGAAAACAGAGAAAACTAAGAATCGTTGGTCATGTGACTGAAAGGTTGTCGAGTTAATTTCATCAACGAAAACTATGATGAAAAATATTTATTTTACAGAGCTTGGAAGTTTCCTGGAAATTATGAGAACTGAGTCGTAATTACAGGGAAAGCATGTTCCGAGGAAGTTGATTGAGTTTCAAGGTAGTTTTAGATTTTCTGAGGAATTTGCTTGAAAAAGCTGTTAAAATCTTGATGGCTGCAAAAGATCCATCTGAACCTGAGTAAATATATACGTTGAATTGTTTATGAATCTGCAGACACATTTCACATCTTCTGGTTCAGCAGACCTGCTGTGAACTGGCACTTTGTGAGCAGTTCATCATTCATAGCAGTCATATATCAGTGTTAAATTTGGATACATTCATCGCACTACTTTTATTTCATTATTATTTTATGCATTGATGCACATTCATTAAGAGTCTGTTGGTCTGCTGATCCCAGGTCTGTTATCCTGACTGTTCAGAGCAGAATAACTGTTCAAAGCTGCAGGTTTTTCTTTTGTTCTTCAAACAAACGCTGGTCTGAGGTCAGCAGTAAGTGTGTTTGTTGTGTTAATGCTAATAAGTTAATATACATACACTATTTCATGCTTCAAAACTACTACGACTCCAGCTGTAAATATTAATGTGACTGTATTAAACTGCTCATTGTCATTTATGATGAAGAGAGGCAGAAAAGTAGAGACAAGTCAGAGACAGACTCTTACGTCCTGTGGACGTGACCGATGACCCAGTCTGCCTCAGGTCGAAATGAAGACAGCTTATATTTAATGATGAAACATCATTATTACATCCTAATGAGTCTAATGAGTGATGATTTCAGTGAGATCAGAGGCTGATTTGGCCCCTCGTGTAATCAGATTGTTTTCCTGTGATTGGACAGACCTGATCACACCTGGTCTGGGATGGAAACTGGGACTTTAAGGACTCTCTTTATATTAGACGACATGATCATCTGATCTGAAATAATATCGTGACATGAGTACAGGTGTGTGTTCACTTCTTTACCTGAGGAAGTGATGATGTCATCTTCACATCTTTTTACTTTTTAAGGTACTCGCTACTCAAGTAGTGTTGCACGGTGTACCGATACCAAGCAGGTACCGCGATACCCTGCCGTTAAAAACGGTCCAATATCCCATTTTATTAGTTCAGTCAGACAACTCACGTTGAAATGTTTATTATGCAGCAGAACACAGTTAGAGTTTGGCGTCTAGGCTCTGACCTCATCACTCCCAGCCAATGTGTTTACATGAGATATTGGGGAGTGATGAGCAAATATCTTAAACCCCCCCGGAGCCTGCAGGTGGATGCTGGGGTGGTGGTGGGGCTGAAAGAACAAGCAGCAATACTGATGCAGGGCAGCAGTGGCATTGACAGGCAGAGGGAGAGATGGGAAATTTTTTGCAGTTTAAATAGACCGCCAAATTGTGAGGGTGTGTTCGGTAGATGGTTGAGGAGAGTGAGGTATGTCACGTGTAGCAATGCAGCTCAAGTTGACTGCCTGAACTAGCTCGCAGGTGTCACTCCATTAGTGATACTTTAAGAATGACTGTTTTAAAAAGAGCCATATTTCCTGTCAGTTGTGTCGATGTGCGAGAGCGAGTCAGTCAGTGCGACAACAGGGCAGTGTGTGTGCAGCGTTCTGCTACTCCCTGCAGACAGTGGGAGTAACGAGATCACAAACCATCTGACACGTCAAGTTATATTGGCCAAACGTTTTTTTCTCACATGTACACACTGCAGGTTACATGGTGACAACGTGAAAAATGGCAGCAGCAAGTGATGCTTCAAGTGCTCTTGCCAACCAGTCACGGCTGGTCGATAAAACATACACACGGAGGAAATATGGCAGTATTTTGCAGTATTTTGCGTTATTTTTAATTCTCAGTGGAAAAAATAAGAAATGTTACTAAAAACGTTCTCAGGAGGTGACCTGCTCCAATTACAGGCAAAACATGTCAGGGTGCACAACAAGGAACTAAATAAATGTTAACAAATAAATAGATAAATAATCAAAAACAGGAAGAAGCTCCACGTTTTCAGTAAATCATTTTCACTTGTGTTTCCTGCTCAGACAAACTCAATAGACATGCACTCACACCTCTCCAGAACTGTGCGTAATATTATGCACAGCTGGCACAGCATGGAGACCTTCATGAACTCACCGGGATTTAACTGTTAACTGACCTTGTGTGCTTTTCTGACACCAGTGAGCTGTTCTGAAAGATTCACAGTTTATACAGCTACATCAAGAATGTATTATTGCGCTGCAGAATTACAACTGGCACCGGTAACCACGTCAACAGCTGCTGGCTACATCAGCCGCCTTTTCACTGTCATCAGTTGCATTTTCTGTGTTGATCCTTACCTTTCAATATTTAAAGATGAAAATACATTTTACAATACAGACAAATAGTAAATAATTAGCTTCATTTTGAGACCCCCTCAAAATTTGATTTTGCCGTCTTCAGGGGGGTCCTAGTTATTAATTAACCTGGTGGAAGAGCCATGCAGCCACCCTGCTCAGCAGTTGCAACAAAATATATTTTATTTTAAGTTTTCTAATTAATAAAGAAAATTTCACAGTTTCATGTTGTGTCATCTATTATTCCATTACTTTTCCTGATGTTTTAGATTTTGGTGATGTTTTAGCTGTGGTATCGTTTCAGTATTGGTATCGAGATACTTTAGGCTGGTATTGTACCGAAGTCATAATATTGGTATTGTGACAACACTATACTCAAGTCAAGTTTGTTCAGTTGATACTCAAGTACTTATTCTAACGACTACTTGTACTTCTACTTGAGTACTTGTTTTTACAAAGTGACAGAACTTTTACTGGAGGACAGTTGTTGGTGTCTCTACCACCTGAGGTAATTAGACCCTTCAGCCTCTGATCAGATTTACCTTCAGGTCAGTTGCTGTTGGTCACATGTAGCACCTGGAATCTGGCATCAGCTGCTTTAGTTTTGATTTTGGTTTCTGTTCTTCCAGCTGATGTTTGACATATAAATAAATAAATTCAGGATCTTTTCATCTTTTCTGTCGTTTCATCGTCTCATCTTTATATTTTATTCACTTTCTTTCACTCTGTTTCTGTGCTTTGATCTCGTTTCTGTTTCTCTGTTTTATTGATTCACTTTGTACAGACCGACTGACAACAAACTTTACTTTTTAACAAACTGATGTAGTAGTAGAAGTAGTTCTCCTCTCTTCTAAATGACAAAACATTTTGATTGTCCATTTTTTTAATAGAGCGGTGGAGTGGTACAGCCTACATGTCTTTATGATATAAAAACGATCTTTTCAAGGCCTCTTTGGGTCTTGATGATTTGACTATATATTAGCAGAATAAAGAAATGTGTTTTACCCATCAAAGTCTTTGAAGGAAACAACATTACATTTGTTGATCTAGCTCTTGTGAAATAGCTATGAGAGATTCAGGTTACATAGTGCTGTGTGTTCACGGTGTATTTGTGAGGATTGAGAACATAAATCCAATCAACAACAGGAAATGACCCTTTGACACAGAGGATTATTGTTATTGGTTTTAAAAACCAAACCTTTTAAACATTCGTTCTGCTTCACTCAGTGACGTCCTACATTTCCCAGAATGCCCTGGGACAGACACCACCTGCAGGGGTGGACTTGTTGTATTCAGCTGTGCAGAAAAATGTAAAAGCAGAGCACAAACAGTCGTTTGAGTAACAAAGAGTCAGCTGGTTTTTAGTTTCTCCTCAGGAGACGTTTCCTGCTTCAATCTGCAGAAATACCAAAACTGTTTCATAATAAAAGTTCTTCTGTAAACTGGCTTTTTATGTAACACAGATCTCACAGTTTGGTCCTCTTCATCCTCCTCATCCTCCTCCTCAGTTCATGTTGTTTAACCTACCCACAGATGTGATTGGTGGATGTGTCTGTGATGTCAGAGGGGTGTCAGCGGCGCATGAAGCCAAAAGACTTTCGGGTATAAAATGACCCGGATCTTCCTCATTGTGAGTGCACCAGTGTTTCCTTTAGCCCCGCCTCCCAGCCACTCAGTCTCACTCACCTGAATCACAGCGACTCTGTAACTCTGGATTCAGCTGTCAGTGAAGTTTACAATTTTTAGGACGTTATGATTTAAATAAGGGCTGTTTAAGAGTTCAAACTGGGAAGTTGATGTAGTTAAAAAAAGATCTTCTGATTTACAGACGTCTCTTTCACAGTGTCAGTCTGTGGGGGAAAAGGCTTTTAGTTGTAATTACACGGTTTGGTCACTGTGTCAGGTTGGCTTCCAAGCCTGGCCTACTTCCTGGGGGCATGGGTTATTCTGTGACCTCCACACTTCCTGCGACCTCCATGCTTTCTGTGACCTCCAGGCTTCCTGTGACCTCCACACTTCCTGTGACCTCCACACTTCCTGTGACCTCCACGCTTCCTGTGACCTCCACGCTTCCTGTGACCTCCAATCTCCTTTAGAAAGGAGGACTTACAAAGCGAAAGAAAACTAGCTGGTTACACAGGAGTGTAGGAGCCCCTGTTGTCTGTGCAGAGTTCAGATTAACACGGGTCCTTGTCATCAGTCTCTCAGGATTTCTTCTTGCTTGTTTGGATGGGGAGCTCTGGCAGAATGCAGTCTTGGCCTCACCACTCTCCCTGTGAACACTGTGACCGTAACGCTTCCTGTAACCTTGTGGCTCCGAATCCTGTTTGACATCAGAAACATTCCCAGCATGCACTGCAACTTGCTGCAGAGTTACATCATCAGAAATCTTAAAAATGTTTGAGGGGAACAGCAAACAAACAATGAAGTGAAGTGAAGCAAAGTGACATAAAGTAGGTGAAGGTACATAAAATGACGTGGCATAAAGGGAAGTGAGGTGAAGTGAAGGTAACTGAAGTGGAAGGAAGTTAAAGGAAGTGATGTTACGTAAAGCGGTAACAGAGGTAACAGAAAGTACAGTGAAGTGGAGTGACGTGACGTAAAGTTAGGTGAAGTGAAGTAAATTAAAGCGCAGAGGAGTGAAAGAGTGAAGCAGAGTGAGGTAAAGTGAAGGTAACTGAAGTGGAGTGAAGTGATATAAAGTAAAGCTAAATGAGGTAAAATGGAGTGACGTGAAGTGATGTGATGTAAAGTGAGAGGAGTGGAGAGAAGTAAAGTGTAATAGAGCAGAGCAGAGTGAAGTAAACTGAAGTGTTGGTCTGCGTCTGTCTGACGTCTGTCAGACGTCCAATCAGGCAGCAGGATTCAGCGTGACGTCCTCTCTCACCTCGTTTATCCTCAAACAGACATTTCTCTTCCTGCAGGTTTGATGCTTTAAATCCTTAAAGATCCGCCTGTCAGAGCGTCATCATGGTGACGGGCGACGTGTCTTGCATCACCATAACAACTGAGAGAGAGAGGGCGTCTCTTGTGATCTCTAATCTCTCTCTCTCCTGCTGTCTGATGGCTTTTCTTCTTCTGTTGTTGGTGTGATTGTCGGCAGCTGCAGGTGATTAACTCTGATCAGGACGAACAGGATGTCGACCTGCAGGGACTCAAACTCACGACACCTGACAAACACGACCTGAGATTAACTCACAGATCAAAGATTAAACTGTCAGAGTTGCAGCAGGAAGTTACCAGCAGGAAGTCTCTCAGCAGGAAGTTTCTAGGCAGGAAGTTTCTAGGCAGGAAGTTTCTCAGCAGCAGCAGTAAGTTTCCAGAATATACCAGTTAATCAAACCATGAAGCTGATGAAGTCATTGTGGGTCTCTTTCAGTCTGGGGGTCTTGATCCTGTGTAGGGGGATGACATCACTGCTCCTTCAATCAGATGAGACAGAGCCGAATCACACTGAAATAGATCTATTTCTTCTTCTGCAGACAGAGTGGAGGAGGAGGAGGTGGTTGGACTGTGGTGTGAAGTGTAATCTGAGTTTCATCTCTTGTGTCTGCAGCCTGTTAGCTTTGTGTCAGCTGGAGTTTGGGTGACGGTCGGTCAGCGGGGAGAGACGCCGGCGTGAATTGAGCGTTCAGAGAATCGACTCGTTTCCAGACAGAATGAAACAGAATGAGCAGCAGAGTTTAATGTGACTGAAATTCACTGTGACCTTCAAACTGCTGCTGCACTCAGTTCATCACAACAGTGGAAACAGAAACACTGAGATCAAACGCGCTTCACGCTGTTTAAACACAAAGATAGGATTTAAATTTAACAATGATTCTGTCAAACAGAAAAACACAAATGGACACGTTAAAACGTGTAACAGCTCAAGATTCTTCATTATATTTTTAATTCATCACCGTAGAAGTGTCCTGATTGAAACATAAATTATCCAAAAATCATTCCATAGTTTATAGTAGTGTTGAAACATTTAGTCAATTCATCCATCCATCGTCAGAAAAATAAAAGTATTTTATAACTCAGTCAGTTTCTCCAAAATGTCAGATTTTCTGTTTCTCTGTTTTCTGTCTTAGTAAACTGGATCTCTTTGGGTTTGGACTGATGGTCAGACAAAACGAGACATCTGAAGACGTCACTTTGGCTCCTCCTGTGTGTCCTTGGGCAAGACACTGAAACCTAAGTTGCTCCTGATAGAGTCCAGTACCTTGCATGGCAGCTCTGTCCCCATTGGTGTGTGAATAAGACCAATCTTTAAAGCGCTTTGGGAACCGCGAAGGTCACGGCTGCCGGCTGAGGCGATCTACCAGACCAATTCCAAAACTTTTTCTACCTATTAGTCATTTAGATCCCAAAATTTGTAAAACTAGGTCCCAGGTTTAAAATACCAGAGTTACCCTTTAATACACGTTCTGAGTAAATGTGAAGCACTGACTCCAAACCAACCTGTGAGGTTGAAACAGAAGGTTTTAACTTTAAAAGGATCGATAAGAGTCTTTAGTCTCTGTGTATTTTATTAAATCACACTCTGACAGACAGGAAATCTTACAACTATGAACCTTTTTTACATAAAAGCTGACAGTTAACCGGATCAACTTTTTTCAGTTCTTCTGTGGGGCAGCTAATTAAAATGGTTAAACGGTTACCTTATTAACACGCTGCCCTGTAATATTCCTGCTAGTGTTGTTAAATCCATTAACAGAGGGATCAGTGAGTTGAGCTGGAAAAAGAAGCTCAACATCTTTCTGGTTTTTCACTCAGACTTAAAAGTTTGACCTGCCACAGATTTCATCCAAGAGAACATTTCAGATTTCACTGGAGGGCTTTAAATCATTTTACTCATAAATTCGGTTGTTTGTGAAAAACTGGATGTTTGTCTTCAGTCGACTTGATGAAAATAAAAATGTGTGTCTTTGATGATGAAACAGATGATGATGTTCAGCCTGAAGCTTCACTCAGTTAAACTCTGCAGTGTCAGTGTTTCTGTACTTCTTTCATTTCTTTAGACTCATTGAACCTCGCAGAGTCTCATTACTTCCAACATAGACGTTGTTTACACTTTATTCAGAGATTTGAAGGTTGTGGTTTGATCTGTTTTAATTCAGTGTCAGCTTTACCTTCAGAAAACATCAGATCTGTGTTCACATGGTGGACGAGTGCTGAGACCTTTTAATCCACACAGAATCATGAGGATCAATAGGAAATGTGGCCTTTCTTGTCAAATATCTGTAAAAGTAGAAATGTTAAACATCAGAGTCACATTAGTGTAGTGCTATCTGTTGGTTCTCTGATGGTTCTCTGTTTGTCTCCGTTTGTGTAACGTTACTCCCCAGAAACCAATTTGTCCTCCAGACACCAGACATATCTGATATTTGATTGATGATTTATCTGTTCTGTTTGACCTCTGATCCACTCTGACATGTTCTAACTCTGTTCTCCTCCTGGTTCTCCTGCTGGTTCTCCTCCTGGTTCTCCTCCTGGTTTTCCTCCTGGTTCTCCTGCTGGTTTTCCTCCTGGTTCTCCTCCTGGTCTTCCTTCTGGTTTTCCTCCTGATTCTCCTCCTGGTTCTCCTGGTTGTAACTCCTCTTCTGTGTAGAACCGGTTCCACCTGCAGATGGTGACGGGGGTTCCAGAGTCTGGTCTGTCCGACCTGTTGCTGACAGTACTGCAGCGGTCTGGTTGGAGGGAGGGTACCGCGGTTCTGTGTAGGGGCTGGGAGGAGTCTCGGGGTCTCCTGCGGTTCCTGGACGGTCAGAGCGGGAGTGGTCTATCTTGGGAGGGTGGGGGTGGGGCCACCTGGCACCTTCGTGCCGTCCTGAACCTGACGCAGTCAGCACATGATGACACTCAGATCCACGACTTCCTGTCCCGACACTTCAAACAGAACCAGCCTTCACCAGCGTTGGTGCTGCTGTTCGGAGATGACCCGCAATGCGCGGCAGCAGTGCTACGCAGCGCCCAGGACCTGGGCCTCACGTTACCCATGGTGCACTGGGTGCTGGGCCAACCACTCAGCCCCGACGCGCTGCACGCCATTGGGCTGCCACTCGGCCTGCTGGCCTACGGAGAGGTGGAGAGGAAACCACTCGACTTCTACGTCACAGACGCCCTGCAGCTCATCACCAGAGCCGTTGCCGCAGCAACCGTGGTGAGACCAGACCTGGCTCTGATCCAGAACATGGTGAACTGCTACGACAAACCCAACAAACACGAGGTGCCATCATCAGGACAGTACCTGTCCAGGTAACAACCAACACTTTAACGTTTCTTTCTTTTTAAAACTGGTTAACTATTATTATATTATATTATATATACATTATTATTATTATTGAATATTTGAAGTTTATGATAATTTCTAACAGTTTATGGGAAAGTCAGTTTTATGATTCACTGTTTCTGAAATCTGAAAGGTTTGTTTTATACCAGATTTGTGTTTTATAGAGTTTATAGAGTCGCTTATTGTAATTACTTCTTCTGTTATCAACCCAAGATGAAATATCTTACTGTCTGCAGGGATGTCATAACCTCAAAAACTGATTCTCCCAAAATATATGAATCTTTGCACATGAGCAGAAGTGATTAGTGTTTCTGTGCCACACAGTCTCCAACACTGCTGTGGATATAAATAGATTTTCATTTTCTCATCAGTGAATGGAAACAACACCAGAAGTAAATTCATAATCAGTGTTCATTAGCAGATTTAATGGGAGAAACTGTGAAATATTTACGTGTTTCTTCAGTTTGTTCAAATGAGTTGCAGTGTTTCTGCAGCAGCTGTTTGAATGGAAATAAGCGGTGTGTTATCAGTCAAGTGGAGGAAAATCCCTGTGGGAGACTTTGATTCCTCCATCCTCACCTCTCAGGCGGGAGGAGTTAAGATTGAAGGAATTCAATTCAATTCAGTTTTATTTATATAGCGCCATATCATAACAAGGTTATTTCAGGGCACATTTCATATAGAGCAGGTCTAGACCAACTCTTTATATTTACAGAGACCCAACAGTTCCCACCATGAGCAGCACTAGGCGACAGTGGCAAGGAAAAACTCCCTTTTAACAGGCAGAAACCTCGAGCAGAACCAGAACCAGAACCAGGCTCTGGGTGGGCGATCATCTGCCTCAACCAGTTGGAGAGAGAGAGAGAGAGAGAGAGAGAGAGAGAGAGAGAAAGCAGGAGGAAAGAGAACAGGAGGAGCTCAGTGCATCATGGGAAGTCTCCCGGCAGTCTAGGCCTATAGCAGCATAACTAAGGCGTGGCTCAGGGTTCACCTGAGTCAGCCCTACTATAAGCTTTATCAAAGAGGAAAGTCTTAAGCCTACTCTTAAATGTGAGGAGGGGGTCTGCCTCCCGTACACAAACTGGAAGCTGGTTCCACAGGAGAGGAGCTTGATAGCTGAAGGCTCTGGCTCCCATTCTACTTTTGGAACCACAAGGAACCCTGCATTCTGGGAGCGCAGTGCTCTAGTGGGGTAATAGGGTACTATGAGCTCTTTAAGATATGATGGTGCCTGACCATTAAGGTCTTTGAAGGTGAGGAGAAGGATTTTAAATTCTATTCTGGATTTTACAGGGAGCCAGTGTAGAGAAGCTAATATTGGAGAAATATGATCTCTTTTTCTGGTTCTTGTCAGTAAATGTGCCGCAGCATTCTGGATCAGCTGGAGAGTCTTAAGGGACTTATTGGGGCAGCCTGATAATAGAGAGTTGCAATAATCCAGCCTAGATGTAACAAATGCATGGACTAGTTTTTCTGCATCTTTTGAGACAGGATGTGCCTGATTTTTGCAATGTTACGTAAGTGAAAAAAGGCAGTCCTTGAAGTTTGTTTTATGTGGGAGTTAAAGGACATATCCTGATCAAAGATAACTCCAAGATTCCTTACGGTGTTGCTGGAGGCCAGGGCAATGCCATTTAGAGAAACTATACCTTTAGATACTGTGTTTCGAAGGTGTTAGGGGCCAGGTACAATAACTTTAGTTTTGTCTGAGTTTAACATCCGAAAATTGCAGGTCATCCAGTGTTTTATGTCCTTAAGGCATGCTTGAAGTTTAGCTAATTGATTGGTTTCATCTGGCTTGATCGATAAATATAATTGGGTATGATCTGCATAAAAATGAAAATTTATGGAGTGCTTCCTAATAATATTGCCCAAAGGAAGCATATACAAGGTAAATAGAATTGGTCCAAGCACAGAACCTTGTGGAACTCTGTGACTAACTTTGGCGTGCATGGAGGATTCATCGTTAACATGTACAAACTGATATCGATCTGATAAATAGGATTTAAACCAGCTTAGTGCAGTGCCTTTAATGCTAATTAAATGTTCTAGTCTCTGTAATAGAATGTGATGGTCAATGGTATTGAATGCGGCACTAAGATCTAACAAGACACAGAGACAAGTCTTTTCTTTGTCTGATGCAATTAGAAGGTCATTTGTAACTTTCACCAGTGCTGTCTCTGTGCTATGATGCACTCTAAATCCTGACTGAAAATCCTCAAACAGCTTGTTGTTGTGTAGAAAGTCACACAACTGATTGGCAACTCCTTTCTCAAGGATCTTAGAGAGAAATGGAGGGTTAGATATAAGATTATAATTTGACAAAACCCCTGGATCAAGAGTGGACTTTTTAAGAAGAGGTTTAATTACAGCTACTTTAAAGGACTGTGGCACATAGCCTTTTAATAAGGACAGATTGATCATATCCAGTATAAAAGTGCTAACTAAGGGTAAAACTTCTTTAAGCAGCCTAGTTGGGATGGGCTCTAAGAGACACGTTGATGGCTTAGATAAAGAAATCATTGAAGTTAGTTGATAAAGGTTGATGGGAGAAAGGCAGTCTAAATGTACATCAGGTTTTACAGTTGTTTCTAGGATTCCTGTGTTTGAAGATAAGTCAGTACCAACTGAGGGCAGGAGGTGCTGAATTTTGTCTCTAATAGTTAGAATTTTATCATTAAAGAAGCTCATGAAGTCGTTACTACTGAGGTCTATAGGAATACATGGCTCAACAGAGCTGTGACTCTCTGTCAGCCTGGCTACAGTGCTGAACAGAAACCTGGGGTTGTTCTTATTTTCCTCTATTAATGATGAGTAGTAGGCTGCTCTAGCATTATGGAGGGCCGTCCTGTAAGTTTTAAGACTATCTTGCCAGGCTAAACGCGATTCATCCAGATTGGTGGAACGCCATTTCCTTTCAAGTTTTCGCGATGTTTGCTTTAATTTGCGGGTTTGCGGGTTATACCATGGAGCTAACCTCCTCTGTTTTATTATCTTCTTTTTTAGAGGGGCGATAGAGTCGAGTGTTATTCGCAGTGAGCCTGCAGCACTATCAACAAGATGATCAATTTGGGAGGGACTAAAGTTAGCATAGGAGTCATCTGTTATATCGAGATATGACATTGAATTAAATATCAATGGAATCACTTCCTTAAATTTACAGCACTATCAGATAGACATCTAGTGTAGGAATGTTTGCCTAATGGCGTGTAGTCCAGTAATAGGAATTCAAAAGTTATTAAATAATGGTCTGATAAAAAAAGGATTCTGTGGAAAGATGTTCAATTTCTATGCCATAGACAAGAACAAGGTCGAGGGTGTGGTTAAAACAGTGAGTGGGTTTATGTACACTCTGACAGAAGCCAATTGAATCTAATAATGAGATAAACGCAGCACTAAGGCTATCATTTTCTACATCCACATGAATATTAAAATCACCTACAATAATTATTTTATCTGTTTTAAGGACTAAACCTGATAAGAACTCTGAGAATTCAGATAAAAATTCAGAATATGGTCCAGGAGCTCGGTACACTATAACAAATAGAATTGGCTGTAGTGTTTTCCAGTTTGGGTGTGAAAGACTCAGAACAAGGCTTTCGAATGAGTTATAATTTAGTTTAGGTTTGATTAATAGGCTTGAGTCGAAGATGGCTGCAACTCCACCTCCTCGGCCTGAGCCTCGAGGAATGTGAGTATTAATGTGACTGGGGGGAGTGGATTCATTTAGGCTAATGTATTCATCATGACACAGCCAGGTTTCAGTAAGACAAAATAAATCAATATTATGATCTGATATTAGATCGTTTACTAGAACAGCTTTAGATGACAGAGATCTGATGTTTAAGAGTCCACATTTAATTCT
>VMKM01001942.1:0-99795 GCA_008360985.2 Macquaria ambigua | reverse complement strand
TCCTCAGTTAACACATAAATACATTTTGCTTGAAAGGTTGTACGGTGTTGTGAACATAGTGAAAAAGTTGTTATGGTCAGCCACAATGCCTTGATGACAGTAAACTGTCTGCTTCATGTAAAAGTAAAGGTTTATTGATATACAGCAAACAAACCAAAGGGCTCAGACTGAGGCAAGATACAACATCTAGGTCAGACTGTTTGTTGACCCCACTACCAGAGCTTACGCTCAAAAAAGCATGGCAGGCATTGAGAGAGGCCATTTCTCTATTGACCTCCGCTATTTATTGTGTTATTTTGTCCTATGTGTTTTAATTGAGATGTGTGTGTTAAGGTAGGTAAAGTATTATCATTATATCTGTATATTATGTATGTATGTATATTATATCTGCCTTATGACTGGTGATAGATAGATAGATAGATAGATAGATAGATAGATAGATACTTTATTGATGTGGAGGGAAATGTAGGCAACCAGTAGCTTAAACGACACATACAAAACACCAATACACACAAGAATATAAGAATAAGAACACAATCATACATACATAATACATTGTATATTACATTATTCTGTATATTATACAGCAATTGTTATAATGCATTATGCATGTGTTACCCATTATGCAAATACATTATAAATATAGAAAATGTTACTGATATTATTATTTGTTTACTTTAGTGCTACTCTCTTATAGCACTCATGGATTATTGCAATTGGGCTAAAATGTTGCCCATTTTACAAATTGTGATTTCTTTAATGATGTAAAACAATATTTGAACACTCAACAGTATGAATAATGGTCTTTTCCTTCAGACAAATGCCTTCACAGACACTTATAAATCCAGCTCAACAACAGTGCCTTGCTTTTGTTGTGTCAGTTAATGCGTAATAAGTGTGGCAGTAGGTGTGGTAAGAGGTGTGCTCTTATGTTTGTGTTTGACTTGTGTGTCTCGTAGTGAGCGTGTGCTGGGTGTAGTACACAGTGAGGGCCTTCATGACCCGGGCCCTGTCCGGTGGCCCCTGGCGCTGTGCCTCCTGGCTGCTTGGATCGTCATCTTCCTGTGTATGCTCAAGGGCATCCGCAGCTCTGGCAAGGTGAATCAACACAATATTGTTATTGTCAACTCCCACGAAAACACACACACACGATCCTGCCCTTTGTTGCCATATGTTGTCGGCCTAATGTGTGTCTGTGTTTTCAGGTGGTTTATGTAACGGCTACCTTCCCCTACTTTGTGCTCATTGTTTTGATCATCCGAGGTGCTACACTGGAGGGCTCTCTTCAGGGCGTTGCTTTCTACCTCACACCAGACTGGGGCCGACTGGCTAACGCACAGGTACTTCTGATGGTAGACTGGCACATATGAGGCTGTGAATGCAATGCATTGTTGCTGCTTTAAAAATTGTTCATTGTTTAAAGCATATTTCTGCCTGATACATTGCAGGTGTGGAACGACGCAGCCTCACAGATCTTCTACTCCTTAGGTATTGGAGTAGGAGGGCTGCTTTCAATGGCCTCTTACAATAAGTTTGACAACAACGTCATCAGGTGAGTTTGTGCTCTGCTTGCTCTGTTGTTCCGTCATGATGGGTTCAGTCTCTTAATCGTCGTTCTTTTGATTTCAGAGACACTTTGATTATCACCACAGGAAACTGCGCCACCAGCTTCTTTGCAGGATTTGCTATATTCTCAATCCTGGGTCACATGGCGTGGAAGAAGGGAGTGCCTGTCGCAGAGGTGGCAGATACAGGTAGTTACTGTGCTCATTTTGTTCAGTAATCCTGAGGATCTTCTTTAATCCAGAGATCCAAACTGACTAAATAAGGCATTTTGGACAGAATCAGAATCTTAATTATGTGCATTTAAAAAAAATCTTTTCATTAGGGCATTCTCTCATTGAAAATGAGACTGAAAAGTGGTGTTAATGGGATATGTTTGTATTTTTGTGTCCTTTATAAAAAATATTTACTTCTGAATGTAACTTAATGTAACTTAAATACTTAAATTAATACTGTATATTGTTTTAAACTTAAACTGTTTTTTTTTGCCTTCAGGTCCTGGGTTGGCCTTCGTTGCTTACCCAGAGGCCCTTGCTCTGCTGCCAGGCTCAGTGTTCTGGTCCATTATGTTCTTCCTCATGCTCTTCATGCTGGGGATCGATACGCTGGTAAGGCCACACAAAGAACAAAGATATGAGCAGAAATAAAGACGTTCGAGTCCGCCTCTATATGTTTCATACCTTCTGCTCTGCTGCTTCACAGTTTGGCAACATGGAGGGCATCACTACGGCCGTGCTGGATGAGTTCCCGCAGCTCAGAACGAACGCGCTGCACAAGTCCATGTTCTTGGGCGCTCTGTGTTTTTTTTTCTACCTGATGGGTCTCCTGTTAGTGACTGACGTGAGTGTGTGTTTTTAACTTTAACGAACTGTAGTAAGTGAGGAAACGTGGCTGCAAATGCATCTACTCCGTGATCAAGCTCACATTTCCCATTGCTGTCTGTGTCTTCGTAGGGTGGGATTTACTGGTTCACTCTCATTGACTCCTTCAGCACTAGTTTCGGCCTCATCATCATCACCCTCTTCATGTGCCTTGGCATCTCCTTCTTCTATGGTAGTCCATCTCACACCCCTAACCTTCACATCAAACTCCTCTTAACGTAACATCATTCCTCCATATGAGTTTCAGTCATCCAGGACACGTGATGTTTAGCACGTTGTAAAAGAAGAGAAACTTGACTTGCTGTGTTGTGAAGGCTACATAGCAAATCCAGTTTCTATTTTACAACTGCACGGACCATTTTGTTGTTCTTAAAAACATATTGTACACATGATTTGTTATGCTCTTGCTATCCCGATGATATCTTGGTTGTTCCAGGGTTCCTAATATGCATCTCTTAATGAACTTTTCTATTAGGAGCCAACCAGTTTTGTCAAGACATTCTTGATATGATCTGCCACTGCCCTCCCTGGTGCGGCAAAGTGCTGCTTTACTTCAAAGCCTGCTGGGTTTTCATCACTCCGTTTCTTCTGCTGGTGAGTAAACAGTATCAGTATTAATATTGAAATTTGTTAGTAGATGCAGGTACAATGTGATATCAACATTGGTTATCCATAATTAGTATGACACATGCTTCTCAGAATATCTATTAAACTTCTATAAAGGCAGCTGGTTTATTGTGTAATCTGAAATCTTTTCTAAAATTCAAATGCGCTGACATTGATAGGTTTTATATATGCTTTATATATCCATGTTACGCCACTCCCTCTATTATTTCCTGAAGCCGAATGACCATTTACAGTAAGGCTGATTGATATGGAAATAGCCATATCATGCCACCTTTTTATTCTAATGTATTGTTGCACTTAGTCAAAGAAGGGTAATTTGATGAGGGGTGAGACACTTTTCTGTCCCAGCGAGTTAGAAATATCCCAATAAATGACTGAAGAGTTTATCGTGAACTGAGGGATAACTCAATTATCAACTGTTACAAAACTAAAATAACATCACTACTTTGAAATGTAGCCAACTGTGCTGAAATCTTCACAACCACAGTTGTGAATAATTGAAGAGGAGAAAGTGACATTCAATCTGAGTCCCCCCTGTAGCACTTCTCTGCTGGCCTTCTCAGTCACTCTTCTTCTGCTGCCGCTGTGGCTTTTTGTTTGGATGAAACATTCCTCTGCTCACTCTGTGCCTTTCCCCTTGCGGCTGTAGTTCATCCTGACCTACATCTTCATCGAGATGTACAACACATCACTCCACTACGGGTCCTATACGTATCCACGGTGGGGTAAAGCGCTGGGCGTGTGCATTGGCGCGACCTGCTGTCTACAGATCCTCATCTGGGCCATTGTGGCCATCAGCAAGGAAACTGGAACACTGAAAGACGTCAGTATCACCGACCCACTGTGTCATTCTGTCACTGTGAGGTCCGGTTACACCTCTGCCACGGTCACACACTAACAAATGGATTGTCAATGCTGTACCTGTTTAAATATACAACATTGGAAGATGAAATGGCTTCATGACTGTCTCTTGCTTCTTTTTTGCAGCGCTTCCAGAAATCCATTCAGCCTCTGAATTCCTGGAGAGTGAACAACTTGAACAGCGCAGCCAGAGTGGAGGAGCGCATTGAGCCTGAGAGAGTGGACGCTCCGTTCACTGTCACGCTCACAGACATGGACTTTACTGCGATGACGTGGGAGGTTGGAAGCCAGGCATGATGGCACGTAGAGCAGTGATGAACGCACAGTGATGAGCAAACTACGTTGTCAAGAGACAGAGGAATTTATTATTATGTTCTTCGCCCCAGCTAGACTCTGGTGGCCGTGTCTGAACAGACTGCGTGTCCTGCAGGGCAGTGTGGATTAATTGCTTTATTTATACTATTATGTATGTTTTGAATTGTATTTTTTTAAACTTTTTTTATGTTGTGTAGAATATAAGGTTACAGCTGTAAAGTTTGGATCATCTTCATCTTATATGGTACAGTAGGACTAGGCCATTTGGATGGTGATGATTTTGCAGTGTATCTGCTGATCTTATTTATTATCATAGTAGCGTAGTATAATGAATTTTCACTGACAGTGGTCAACAGCAGCTAAGGGACTAGATTTTGTTCATCATGTACAAGGAGGAGGGACAAAAAAGTGCAGTGACTCTTGACTGTTACCTTCAACGACCACTGATGGACCCAAAGAGGTGACCACAAACCCTCAGCCTCAGACTAAATGGTGTTGACGACTCAGCTGCACCGAGTCAGGAATACTTTTTATCCATCTTACTTTTTTCTTTTTTTTTTTTTAAACGAATGATTGCTAAAATTATTGCTAGAATAATGTTTTTAAAAAACTTGCCAAATGAACTAATAAGTACTGTCTGTGTATGCTTAAGATAGTAGACACTCAGATGATTGTCTGCATTTCAAATTGCCAGTTCCTACAGAAAATGTAGCAATTACTTCACTTCTGGTAGAAGCTTTGTTGCTCAGAATACACTGATATTGTCACATTTACAACTGCATATTGTAGACAGGCTTTTAAGTGAGACTTCTAGACATTTCTGTCGTTTGTTATGTTTAGAAAAAAAATTTATAGGAGTCAGTGGGTAGGTGTAGTGTTTTATGTTTACTGGAACTTGCTACTGATAGCAGAAAGCCCTCCTTAAGTCACTGTATATCATCTGTTAAATGTATTATCCCTCTGAGGACATGATTATTGTCATGGTATCAAGCTTCATAACATTTTCTCACAACTTTCTAAGGGCGCAAATGTTACTCTTATTTGAGGGCCTGCTTAGAGAAGACATCAAAACCGGTTGTTTAAATGCTATTTATTGGCAAATTGTCCACACTACTTAATTTATAAATGTTATTGGACAATCAGATCAATGTATTTTTTACTAGACCCTTTGCTAGATAAGCCCAATGATATTAAACTTGGGAAATAAAGGAAGGAATAACCAGATAAGACAGCTCACCGGTCACATGGATGTGTTGTTTATCTCTTGAATTGGCTGACTGAAATAGACTGTCCCAGATAAATCACATTTGTTAATCATACTAGTTGCACTTCTCTCACAGAGGACTGACGTTTTGATGTTGTCTGAAATGTGTAAAGATTTAATTTGGGGTAACTGATGAAAATTCCCCACGGTTTTCCAAATTGTTTACTCAAAAAACTGTTTTCAAGGGCATATGTGCTCCCTGTTGTGTCCTGTTGCAAATAAGTAGATGATGACAGATAGAAGAAACCTTTCAGTCACATGAAACTTTTCTGTGTATTTATAATGAGGGTCACTACTTTTAAACCTTCGATTACGAAGATTTTATTATCCTTTCTTTTAGGATTGTGTCATGTCATGAAACTCCTCAAGTTTTAACTAATCTGTTTGCCTTTGTACACCTTGTTGCCATTCTCTTGTATTTTGCTGTGCATAATGATTAAATATTCTCATTGTCCTCATATCTGTATATAACTATTCATTCCTTTTGTTGTGACTTATTGGATATTTTTCTTTCAGAGATGTCTGATGAAAACTATTTAAATCTGTGAGATGAGTACATATAGCCAAGATCAGATTTATTTAACAGAATTCCCTGTGGAATATCAGTTTTGAAGCAATAAATGTATGGTGATCATAACAGTCAGTGATGTGGTGGCCTGCTGGTGTGCATGTTCAGTGAGGTTAGACACATCCAGGAAAAATAGGACATTTTAAATTGAGTTTAATGGAGGCAACAAAGACGCTGTTTTCTAAATGTCTCACCGTGACTCAAAAGTTTCCCCAAACCTTGCAGTCATTTCACAAAACAATATGTGAATTTTACCACAAGAGGGCAATGGTTGCACAAAGAACATTTTACAGTGACCAAAGAAAATCGATCATAGCCTATGTGACACTGCTGAAACGTGTGCTGCCTTAATAAGTGAAGAAAGACATCGGTGCGTAATAACACGTAAAAAGAAGTGAAAACAAACATACACCAGGTAAACATGGTGAGATGGGTGCACAGATACAGTAGAATAAACATACGCACGATTTACACCGTTGTAATAACTATACAATTACATTAGATTAGCTGAAAAGATGAGTCGCCAACTTTCTCCACAGTACCGAGCTGTAGACGAACCCTTTATAACTCGTTTGGATGGCGGGATAAATGCTAATGGCCGGATGTTGCGTATATATTTTCCCGCGTTTTCATCTCGTGAGTTTGGGTTAGTTCGTTTGCGGTTTGTCACGTGATCCCGGTGCGAGCACATTGCGCTCAGTTTGTCACCACTGAGAGCTTAAGATAAATATAACGCTATAAACCGGTTATCTAACGTAAACGTCAACAGCACTGGGTTTAAACAGAGACATATTATCAGAAAAATCCAGTAAACAGGTTAGTATTCACGGGATTGTGAACACTGACTGTGGAGGGCGTTTAACAGTTGAGACACCGGCGGTACCGCCTTTCCGCCGGGCACTTCGGTGAAACAAAACAAACACCCACTTAACCACGGTTTCAGGAAGTCAGTCAGGTTTTGTTGTATAGTTGCCACGGAACTCCTGCAGTGGGCTTTAAACTTACTAGTTACATAGTTCTATTTTTAATCATTATATTTGCCTATTAGGTGACTGGATACCAAGATGCCACCTAAAAAGCGCAACTCTGGGACGACACAGAGCAAGGAGATGAAGCCCAGTGCTGGAAGTGCCTCTCCAGACAAGGAGAGTCCTGAGTTATCTGTTAAAAAGTAAGTTATGTGGCCTTATTCAGGTATCAGCGCTATATCAGCAGTGGGCGAATGAGTTGGCTACTCTGTAAAATTTGTTTACACTGTGGCCTAATGTTTAGCTGGTTTGTGCTGGTGTTTTACTCTTGCTAGCTAGCTAATGTGCATACCCGTTAGGCGGACTAGCTAACGTTAGCTGCTTCAAACGAAGTCAGGCCTGTATTTAGAGCTAATACCAGTCAGTTTTAACGTCTC
The DNA here is from genome assembly GCA_008360985.2 of Macquaria ambigua. Taxonomy (NCBI): domain Eukaryota; kingdom Metazoa; phylum Chordata; class Actinopteri; order Centrarchiformes; family Percichthyidae; genus Macquaria; species Macquaria ambigua. The sequence goes on along the minus strand of VMKM01001942.1, from coordinate 92,311 downwards.
TCAACCCGTACACAAGTGGCCACAGTATATAACTGTTCAGTAACAGATGTAACATGAGATGTAAGGCTGTTTATAACACACTAATACACCCCATGTCTGACATGGCTAAGTCAGGGAAGTCCTGCGCTGGGAGGCTGTTGTCATCTGTGCAGCATGTTTTGATGTCCTGAAACTGTGTTCGTGTTCTCCATGTTGCTGATTTATGGCCTCCATCCTCTAGACACAGAGACAAGGATGCTGAGTTTGTGACCCTGTGTAAGAGCCTTCATGTGACAGACCTGGTGTGTGACCGTGCCTGGACGCTGGGGAAAACTGTTCAAGAGTCTATGGATGAAGTCGCTGTATGTATTTATATATAGTTATGTGACAGACAGTAGATTTGTAATGTTGTGATCCCATTGGCTGTCCTATTTAAGCAGAGCATTGGTTGAAAACTACCCAAAAGAGAACAAAAGTATCCATTTGGAGACAGCTCACTTGCTGTTTATATTGTTTGGTCAGCATAAAATGGCCACTATGACATCCAGATCATAACCATAACCAAAATGAACATGCCATCACAACCAAACCATATCTGTGTCTGTGATGCTTTTCAAAAAGCTTTCTCCAAAATGTCTGACAAGGGGAAAAAGATGCTCAAATCAAACTTAAATGCATTATCCTCTCACAGTAATTGTGGTATGACACAAAAAAACGGTAGACTACTGTGTAGGTTTTGCCTTTCAAACAGCAGCTGAGTACAGTATCATAAACTGACTCTCACAAATATATTCACTGATTTTGGAAGGTACTCAAAAAGTGCAAGTAGAAAAAGCTACTCAATTAAATTTCTTTCAATTAGTTACATTTCCACCACTAGACAGATGTCTCACACTGCCACAGGTCTTATACTAATCTGGTGTTGTGGCACAGTGTGTATGTGTGATGTTCTGGCCATGTTGTGGTTGGACAAAGCTCAGGGTAATTATGGCTTCTGCAGTTTTCAAATGAGAAGTCAAGCTCGTCATTAGCACGCAGTCCAAATTCTATTTCAGTTTTGTTTCTAACTGTTAAAGGAAATTGAAACAGTCTAAGACTATAATAAAGGTGGACAGAAGTTTGTTTTTGTTTTATTTTTTTTGGTAAATGAAATGCCTAACTAACAGATCTTGTGGATTTTGGCTTCAGTCGTCCTGATAATACTAATGTACCCCATCAGACTTTCATATTTATTGATGTCAGTGATTAAAAAAATATTGTATGTTATTCTATTTGTTAGTTTTAAATATTGTTCTTTTTACGTTTCATTTCAGGACAGTCAGAAAAGGCTGTGGGGGGCTTGTCTGTTTGTGTCAGCGACAGACATGGATGTTGCCTGTTTCACCGTAACTCAGGTTCTGAAAGCAATCAATCTGAAGTAAGTACTCTGCATGTTTATTGGCAAATGCTAACTTCACTATCCACATTAATGCATGTAATATCAGCTTATTTGAATAAACATTCTGCAAAAGGATAACACATTACTGCTCTTAGTACGATGGTCCAAATACAAACTCAGAGGCAATGCTGAGGATTTGTAAACATTTTTTCAGATTTGCAGATGAGTACTCCACAACACAAGATTACCTTGTTCAGGAGGCTTTCTGCAACATACAGTTGATATCAAGTTTTTACTGCCTGAAGTAAATACTGATCAAATGTCTTTCTTTACTTCTGTGGTATAAGACACAGACTGTGAAAGATTGTGGAGACCTTTCCCAATAAGATAAGAATTTCAGACATGTAATTTTGACAATTAGTCTTACAAATGTCATTACTATTATTTTTTTTAATTAAATCTGAACCCTTGGTGTGGTTTTACAATGTCATCTAAGGGATAAGGGATGTTCAGTTTTATGCAATATATTTGATCAAATTCATCCTTCTTTTTTGTAGCGTAAAGCAGTTTTTAGCTCTGGTGAGGAAGCTGGATGTGAACTTGGATACTATAAGCACCAAGGTGAATTCAGCACTGACGCGATTGGAGAAGAAGTACGATGTGACGCTGGCTCTCTACCAGAGGTTTGAGAAGTGAGTGAACACACCGATGCAGTACAGGTGCTGGATTCATGTAGAACTGTTCTGGGCAAAATTGTAATTGATAATAATATCTGTTTTGTTTCAGAACATGCAAGAATATCTTTGCTTTGGTTTCTGATGGCAAGTAAGTTGGAGACTTATCTACCACATGAGTGAAATGTACTTGTCACACTCCTTGTGTTTGATGAATGCGTGCTTCTTATAAAGGATGTGATGCAGTGCATGATTAATGGTTCGGTGTCTCTTTTCCAAGGGAGAGGGAGACAATGCGGAGCTGCTGGACAATGTTTCTTTTGGCCAAAGGTAGGTTAAGCCTTTTAACACATTAACAACAACAAAAACAAGTGGGATCAAGCTGTTAACACACTTGATGGAATAGATTTCATGTTGCTCCATCTTCTTCTTTCCATCTTTCCTTCCGCCTTCGTGCTCTGCTGTAGAGCTCAAATTAAATTGGAAAATGTTCCTCCTCATGGTTACAGTTCTGTTGTTTCCAGTCCACAGCAGTAGTATTGTGATGATGCTTCTCATGTGCTGCGTCTCTGCTGTCTGCAGGAAGGGCCTTGCAGATGGAGGATGACCTGGTCATATCATTCCAGTTGCTGCTTTGTACGCTGGAGTTATGCATCAAACGCTGCCCTCCAGACCTTCTGCAGCCTCTTTACAGTAAGCTTCAGTATCCTTTACTTTAACCTCTGTCTTTATTTAATGCACTTTTGTGACTTCTCATTGTACAATTAGGTCTTAAAGTATGGAAAGTGTAAAATCAAAGAATTTATTTAAAAAAAGATTGGAAAAACAATTTTGAGCCGGGATGTAACCATGACTGCACATTTTTGCTGCTGTAGACCTAATGTGATTTCAAGGTGTTATTTGCTAAAAAGTGTATGCATAGTGTGGTGTGGTGTGGTATGGTATGTATGGTATAGTATATCTGTCAGTCTTGTTTACCAGCCTTGGAAAATGGTAAACGGAATCTCAACGTGGGATAATCTGTGTCATGAAAGGATTTATAGTTTATGGCTCCTAGAGATTTTCTAACCTCTTAAATGTTTTTCTCTCAGAATCGGCTATCAGCAAAGTTCAGAGCCCTCCGACACGAACATCTCGTCGCAACCAGAGCAAAGCCAAATCCCGACCTCCGGAGCCAGAGGTGGATTTGCAGCTCCTCAAAACCTTGTGCAAGGAGAATGAATGCAATGCAGAAGAGGTCTGAGCCCCCCTCTTTGTGTAGTTCCTGCAGTCGTCATACAAACACATTTCTGTGCCCTCTGCTTCTGTGTGTATTTGCCCTTATTTGCCCTCTATGCCAATTGTATTTGCAGGTGAAGAATGTATACCAGACCAGCTTCTCGGCTTTCCTGGACTCATTGGATCTTTCAAGATCTCCAGATTTTCCTCAGGTGGGGGGGGGTGGGGGTGATTGTTACAACACCTGCTCTGCTGTTTGGCTTCACTGTCTGCTCTTCACTTACTGTTTCCATTAGTTATCTCTTCCTGCTTGCTGTTGCCATTGTTGAATGTTTGAGTGTCTGACAGCTGTTGGTTGTTCTCTTTGCCGCTCATACATGTTTGTTTTCACATACATGGTGTCAGGAAAATGTGTACTCAAGCAGGGGATCCTTTTTAGTGTGTCATGGTAGTATATTGCAGAGACAGGATGCTACTGTTTGCTGACACGACCCACTCTGAAGAAGGATGCTGGACATATTGATTTTACTGTTACATTACCCCAGTAACAGACAGGTGGTGCACATTATTTAAATAAGTGTCTTATATAAATAATGTGTAAGTCTCACCTCATTGATCTGACCTATGAGGGGCCTGAGTAAATTGGAAAAAAAACATTACATTTTTAGTTGAGATTTTGGCCCAGCTTATTTTATACCACAGATGTGTCTGAGCCTGTGATCCTAATCTAGTTGCAGACAAGTTAATTCAGAGATGTTTATTTTTTTTTTTAGATTGAGATCTTATCAGATAAAGACAGACTCAGGCAATGGTATAATCATCAAGTCTTGTTCAAGTGCAACGAGGACTCCAGACTCTGCGTTTTGTAGTGTGTGTTCTGTCATAATTCACTGGATTTGCACTTCCAACAGTGTGAGTTGGCTGATGTGCACAATGAGTACAAGAGTATAAAGGCTAGAGTTACGTCTAATGTGGCCAACTCTGATTAAAGCCTGTTTCTACTTTTATTCACTCAGGTGATTTTACGTCTGTGTAAGGACACAGTTGTACAAGTCTTCAGGCTGTTTAGAAATCCCGGCAGATGTTAGTTCTTTAGTGTCTGATTCCTTAGCATTGTCTAATGTCAATGATTGCAGATCTAGTTTTGAGATTAGGATTTTACATCTAAAACATGCATTTAGGTAATGAAATCTGATGCATTGTTAGAGCTCAAGACAGCCAGCAGTATAAGGAGTAGTGGGCCTTGCTACAATAGTGAAATTGTTTGTATACAGTTAGTCAGGGATGTTATTACATATGATTTTCTCCTCAAATATAGTGCTGGTAACATAAACAGCTCTTGCAGCAATAATTTCACTCTGTGAATGGAACCATACAGTGCTTTTACCCACAGCAAATGGGAACTATTTTTCACCACAGGTGAATGACCTCAACCAACAATATGAAGAGCACTACCTCAAGAGTAGAGACTTCGATGGACGGCTGTTTTTTGACAGAGATGAGACTGTTCTTGCGCCTAAAGTTGAGATGTAATTTTTTTTCCTTCACTATTCATTGTTTTGATGTTGGTGTGGTTAATCTGCTAAAAGAGCTGAAAGTAAAGTGTTTAATCATCACGTCCTGCATTCAGATCACAGGTGGAGAGAACACCAAAGAAGAACCTGCCACATGAAGATACCGTACTCATCCCTCCCCAGACTCCAATCAGGTGAGCAGTTAGCAGTCACTCACCTTTTCTTCATTGTTTTAATCATTGTTTACCCAGAGGAGAAGGACTTAGAAGTTTCAAAGTTTCAGTTTCAAATTATTTTGAAGAAAACTGCCTTTTTAAAGCTATTTTGTTTCTATGTGTACCCTATTTGTCACATTGCTCTGGGATTTCTTGTGCTGTGGGTGTATTATTTCATTTTGTGTATTGTTCTGAGTTCTGAGTCCTTCAGCACGGTCTGATTTTTGTTTTGTCTCATCAGAGCTGCCATGACCTCCATTCAGCAGTTGAGGGGTGACCTCACCTCCAGTGGGGACCAGCCATCTTCTAACCTGGCTACGTATTTCAAAGTGGGTCTCTAGAAGTGTTGCTACTAATTAAAATGTCCCATGAAACGGCATCGTACTACGTTAATTTGACATATTTCCTGTTTCCTTCTTCCCTGCGATCAGAATTGCACCGTGGACCCGACGCAGGACGTGCTGAAGCGTTTAGAGACTCTCGGACAGGCGTTCAGCCAAAGGTTTGGTCAGGCAGTCGGCCCGCGCTGTGTAGTACTCGGCAGACAGGTATGAACTAACACTCAAGAAGACGATGAGCAACAATGGCAATACTTGAATGACTGATATATGTCTTTGTCTTTCAGAGATTTACCCTCGGTGTCAGACTCTATTACAAAGTCATGGAGGCAATGCTGAAATCGGTACTTGTTTGATTTAATTTAATTTATTTATTTTTCAGCTGTTTCTATTCATTTATTTATTTATTTATTTGGAGGCTCAGGTTAATTCAAATGTTGCAGTTCCCAGGTTTACCCGCAAAAGTGTATCTCAGAAAACCACAATTGATTAATCTACTGTATACAGCACATTGTACAAGAAGTTTTTTATCACTTTCTATGCCCGTATAACTCTCTGTTTACGTAACAGAGTGGAGAGCAAATTAAATCTGTCGATAAGAAGCAACTCACAAGAACTGTTGTGTACTCATGTTGTTTTTCCTCTCATTGATCTGATATTTTTCATTTCTCAGGAAGAGAAGCGACTGTCTGTGCAAAATTTCAGGTATGTGTTTTTCAGTTTTTCTTGAATCAATGGGGAATTGTGAAGCTAGTCAGTTGTTGTTTGTATTCACTTCACACTTCACACTTTTTGTTGTTTTAATTGTAAGTGAAGCGTTGATTTGTAGTGAAGCGTTATTTGCCTCGAGCTGAGTCATATGATTTCCATTCCAGTAAACTCCTCAATGACTCCACATTCCACACATCGCTTCTGGCCTGTGCTTTGGAGGTGGTCATGGCAACATATGGGGGTTTGTCCCGTAATTTGCTTACAAGATGATAACAGATGCAGTTACATACTAAATCTGAAATAACTGTGTTGTATCTTACAATTATCAATAATACAGGTAAATGTTAACACTTCTTGCAGATGTGTAACAAATTGTAATAATGTTGTTTGCTCCTCATGATTAGAGAGCAGTTTTAAGGCTGGAGGATACAACTATAGTGGTGGTTGTGAGCCAGCAGAAACAAACGTGTGTTTCCCCTGGATACTGGACGTGGTCAACATCGCTGCCTTTGACTTCTACAAAGTCATCGAGAGCTTCATCAAAGCCGACCCCACCCTGAACAAGGACATCGTCAAACATCTGGAGACCTGCGAGAACCTCATCATGGAGAGGATTGCATGGAGGACGGTCAGTTTTATCTCTCGTCACTACTACAGTGTGCTAGTAACAATGTCGCAGCATTTTAATAAGATTCATACATACACACTTTAAAGACATAGACACAGTAAATATATCCACCTTATATAACATTTATTGGCCCGTGAGAAGAAACTTTTTTTTGTATTGTAATATATTGCTTATTGCTACAGTTCATATAAACTACTCCATCACGTTTGATCAGCATTTTTGTAAAATGAGGCAGGTTCCACATAAATTCAACATTCAGTACATATGAAAAATGTCATTGCATATCGATATTTCTCAAACACATTTAAGTTGAATTGGCAAAATACACTGAACAAAATAACTAAGCCGACAAAGTGCTTCTTAGCATGGCACTTAACCCCAGACTGCTCCAGAGGTGCTACACTCACAAAACCTGTTCAACGTATTGCAGTTCATGCAAAAATACAGATTACATATTTAACACATACATACATATTTAATACAAAGAAGTGCACACAGTATGGATACTGTATGTTAATAGACAAAGTCCTGGTCAATTGCATGAATCTGTAAAGTAAAGACCATGATCTTTTTTAAGAAAGAGTCTCTTTCAGTAATAGTATGATATGATATGTGTCACTGGCTGCCGCTGCCTCCACCACCGGGCGCCTCCCTGTGCACCAGGCTGCTGGAGAAATAGTAGATGAATGGGTTGAGGCAGCAGTTGGAGCTTGCTAGTGACAGCACCACAGGGTGCACAGCCTTGGTCACCTTGGCCAGGCCACAATGGGGCAGCAGACCCACATGTGTGAGGGTGTATCCCAGGAGGTTGATGTGATAGGGGACGAAGCACAGCAGGAAGACGCCCAGCACCCAGTAAATAATTGTGAGAGTGTGCTGACGGCTGCGGCGCTGGCTGCGTGAGCGGTGTCTCGGCTGGCGAAGCACACTCAGCACTCTGCAGTAGCTGTAGAGAAGTAGCACAGTGGGCAGCAGAAAGGACCCTAGGACTAAGCCCAGAGCTACCAGGATGATGGTGCGGTGGCGTTGCGAGGACGGGTCCAGCAGACAGGGTTGATGTTGGCGAGCGGCTGCAGAGCGCAGCAGAGGCAGACTCACACTGAGCCCCAGCACCAGGCACCAGATCCCCCCACTTACCAGCTGTGCAACACGCAGCCTACGGAGTGTTGATGCCAGCGGGTGCACTACAGCAAAGTAACGGTCCACAGCAATGCACACCAGGAAGAAGATGCCCCCATACAGGCTGATGTATTTGAGGGTGAAAGTGATGTGGCAGTACACCACCCCAGGAGTCCAACTGGACGGGTCTCCTGACTTGGAGGACAAGGCCTTTTGGTGGTAGTAGTAGATTCTCAGGGGAAGAGAGATCACGAAAAACAAATCGGCAGCTGACAGGCTGACCATGTAAATGGCCGTGCTGTTCATGGTGCAGGGAGATAGACACAGTCTGCGCAGAGCCAGGCTGTTGGTGGCCAACCCCAGCAGAAAGATGACACTGTAAGACACTTGATAGAAGGTGAAGCGGTAGCTGGTGTCCACAGTGCAGTTAGACGGAGGTGAGAATGGCTTGGCTGGCACATCAGTCATATTCCACAACTCCATGTCCCAAATTATTTTCTGCTCCAACACTGTAAATCACTGTGTCGCTCTCATATCTGGAGGCAATTAGGTCGGTTGAAGTGAACATAAGATGGGAGGAAGGAACATGTTCAGTTGTCATTGCTGGAGCAGTTAAACTTGTGGCAAGTAAAAATGTAATAACCTCAAAATGCCGGTTGTTTTATGTAATGTAAATTTGCTGAGGTGACATGAATACACTGCTACGGCTAACAGAGCTGAATTAATGTTTCATGTGCAAGACGAAAGTCAGACGAATGCTGTCAATAAAGTTTTAACTGTAACTTCCTGCTCTCATAAAACAAGCAAACATTTGGTTTCATTACATGCAGAGTGGGGAAAAAAGAAGCCTCTCACTGTAATACTATAGCCATGCAGTAAATATGCATTTGGTGAAGCTCGTAAACGTAATCTTTTGTTGAGATTGTCAGAGGTGTTAATTAAAATTTTTAAGGCTGTGGTTTGTAGTGCGTAAGCAGATATCCGGTTAAGCATTACTAGTGCATTTTCCATGTGTTCTGTATATGTCACCATGTTTCTGGGACTTTTCCTTCTGTCATCTTACATAATCTTCCTTTTTTTGTGACCAATTCACAAGGAATTTAGGCTGCTGAACAACTCCACTCACAGAATAACCATCGAGTTGAATCAATAAGACTGGACAGGACTGAGGAATTACAAGAGAGCTCCCACTATTATCTTAACACTAATGATATCATGATACTTTGCCTTTTAAACATTATGTTCAAAAATACCTATTGTATTATTTTGAATATGAAGTCCATTGATCATCACTGTACTATCTCTTTCAGTCAACTTTCAAGTAGTCTCTCAATTAACATTTTTTATATTCTCACTAACAATATTTGATACGATATTCTGTTTTTTCTATGACATGATAAGGCATTTAAAACAACATTTCTCTTCATTAGCCCCTAATTTTGTCAGCCATCCCTGATCCTGTAAATGAATCAGTGATTTTATTTTTTTCTCCAACTGCTGTAAAATAATTCACTTATCACCGATACTAAGTGTCTGATGAGTTACTTGTCTTTTGTCTTTAGATAATAATACGATCTTCTTCATTTTAACCCTCTCTACCAAACACTGATAAGATGATACAGTTAATTGCTGTCTTCATTTGATAAAAATGACACATGTTCGCACAATTAGTACAACTAAGGAGAATATTGAAACAGATAAATCTTCATCACTCACCAGTATTCGGATCTCGTTGATTCAGTGACGGTGAGATAAAGTTATTTTTCCAGTCAGCTGGTGTTCAGCAGCAGGAAACCTTGTTAGGATGCTGTGGACACAGTGGACATACTACTGATTGGAGCAGCTCACACAGGTCAGGGTCTCTCTCCCTCCCTCTCTCTCTCTCTCCCCTCTCCCCTCTCCCACACACTTCTTGTGGTTTGTTCTCACTACCTAACTTTAATCTAATTTTGTCAAAATATGAAGTGAGTTTCACAGGTACTGATCACTAGGTTGGCTCGAGGATTGACTTGTTATTTGTCAACTAGTTTTCCCAGTGAACTGAATTTTGTGATTGGCCTTACAATTAAGATTGTTTCATTACCTTCATGGTGGGAGTCATGTTTATGGCTGCTTGTTTAAAAACCTACACGAGTGATTGTAGTTAATTATTAACTGTATTTATCAGCCAGTTGATGGAGGAATAGCAATAATTCACTGAAAGAAGGTGCTGTAATCAGACAGCAGTGTATCGTGGGACCAGCGCTCTCAGGGAAGAAAAGGTCAGTGTAGATCTCAGTCCATGGCTAGTAGAGCCCAGGAGAGAACCAGGGAAAAACATTTTGATGCAATATGTGTCTTAATTAGTCAAAACCTTCAGGATGAGTCTTTTGAGTCTGATAAAAATGTATATTGTGTCAAAATGTTAGTCTTTGCACCTGAGAAAAGCAGTAATTCACCCATTATCCACATCAGAGTTTCTGTAAATACCACAGTCAGACAGCTGAACCTTACCAATCAAATCAGGATGCAAATAAAGCAGTGTTGAACTAGTAGAGTCTAAATTATTATTTGGCTAATATGGCACATGTTACGACTTCACTACACACCACTTGGTCCTTGTGAAATAAATTTGGATTAGATAGAATTATAAATAGAAATTGATCGCCAAATAACTGGTTAATATTTATTATTACCATTTAATTCAATAAACCCTCTTTGCACATACTAAATTGTATTATCACCATTATGATGAATTACTATTTATTATTAAATAATATATTCTTATATATTCTAAAATATTACAAGGTTATCTGATTATCATGTCAGCTTTGAGTCTGAATTACTTTTTCTGCACAAAACCATTAATCCAGTATAAATATTTGTGCTGGGTGGAGACAGTCCAGCTGCATCCTGAATGTAAGCCTGTTGGTTCACATGTAGTAGTGTAAGGAGTCCAAACTTGTCAAAATAAGATTTGTGAAACTGCTCATTGTTTTATTTGTCTCAAGGATGCCAGTTTTAAGTTTACATTCTGGATTATTCATCGGATCTTTTCTCAGGATTGCAGCAACCACCGCTGTGCTCAGTTTTGTAAACTTCTCCGTCAAGAGGCATGTTGTCGCTCGCCTGCTTTGGTTTCACAATACTTCTCATCAGTGCAGTGATGATGATGATGAGTCTACCCTTGTCAGTGCAGACCCTCAGGCTAAGCCTCCCAAGAGGAATGCAGTAGCACTCCGTCTTGCAGCACACTGCTTTTACAAGAAGGAACAAATATTTCACATGCATTCAAGCTGCACCATATTCCATTTACACTGTGAGCTGTGTGCTGAGTGTTTTTACTTTACCTTTTAGTTCATAGGAAGCAGACATGTAGTCAGTCTAACTTAATTTTTTTTAATGATTCTCATCAAACTTCAGTAACCCGTTGTTTTAATTCACCTAGAATTTTAGTCTCTACAGACTGCAATTTCGTTCAAACACGTGAAACACTATAAGGCATATACTGACTTGACATAGCCTGAAGAAATAACCACTTATTTAGATAAGGCCATTGGCAGTGTTTGCCGGTGCAGTGCAGCTGTCAGTTGTTGACCACACCTGTAATCTACATTTTAAAATGTATTAACTCATGGTGCATTCATGGCATTAGCCAAACCACGGTACCTGAAGCTGTGTTGTTAGTACATGCACGACTAATCAGTCTAGACGTGATTTGGTAGCACGCAAAGAGAATGGCATACAGACAATTGATACCCTGATAATGATATTTCACAACACCCCACTCTATCAAACAAGTAGTGAATTTCAAACTCAAAAACCTTTTATGTTAATAACTCTTTTATTTGCTTTCAGTATAAGGGGTAAAAGCTGTTATAGAACATGCTGCTCTATAAAGTGCTTTAAGAGGCCACAACTACGTAGAAACTGAGTACATAAAAAGAGTTGTAAACTGGTTCAGCCTTGCCAAAACAGAATCTGCTCTGGAGAATAAGACTACAATTATAATGTCTTGTGTGCAAAAGCTGATACTTATTTGTAGCACCATGCACATGGCTATGGCACATACACCTGTCATTTCCACTAATACACATTATAAAGTCATTCCCTAATAGAGCCAAGTGTTTTCTAACTTGTGTGTTGTGAACTGTCACTCTGATAAAGGGTGCAACACACAAATGTTTCCTCTTTGGCTTGTTCCACTCTTTTATTGTCTGGATAGGGATCAGTCCCAGCCTGATCGCTGTGGTGTTCAGTAGGTGAGAGAGTGACTCCTTAGTAACCATTGTGTTTATGTGTTGTTATAGGCCACTCTGCTTCCACTTACGTCCTCAGATTGAAATCAAGTTTCATCAGCAATACTCACACTATGGAGTTGACATTAAACTGTAGACTCATTGTCAAACATTTTGGATCTCAGAGTCCTCAGGGCCAGGCTTTTGGGTGTTGTATTTGGACTGCTTTGTGTGCTGTCCATCTGTAGTCTGTCAAATAGCTTGGTGCCTTTGTGCCATGCTGTGGACTTACGTTTGATGGAGCTCTGAATAGTCTCTGAGGTGAAGTAGTAAATGACTGGATCAAAACAGCAGTTGGTCACTGCTATGCACAGAGCAATGGGGTAGATGGTTCTGACCACATATTCTATGTAGCATCCCTTCAGGACATTGGAGCGGACCAGGGCGTAGAAGATGAGATTAACATTGTAGGGAATGAAACAGAAGCAGAAGATGAGCAGATGCACGATGATCATCCTCAAGATCTTTGCCTTGTTGAGGTTCCCTCCACGGGTGATGGTTTGGGGTCTCCTCAGTGTCCGCAGCACCATGGCCGAGCAGAAGATGTTGAGCATCAATGGGATAATGAAGCCCACAGTCTCAATAAACACCACCACCTTGGACAGCTCAGCCTTCCACTGTTTTTTGGAGTAGTTTTCAAAGCAGAAGTTTGAGGAGGAGTTGGCATTTGTGGGTGAAGTGGTATCCAAAAGGAACCCAGTGGGTATACTTCCAGAAAGAACCATCACCCACACTGTACAGCAGGCCAGTTTGGCATTCCTCTTAGTACGAATTGTTTGGGACCGGAACGGGTGCACAATGGCCAGGAAACGGTCAACACTGATGCAGGTGAGGAAGAGGATGCTGCCATACATGTTGGTGTAGAACAGGGCCACAGAGATCTTGCAGAGCACACTTCCAAATAGCCACTCACGTTTAATGAAGTAAACAATCCGAAAAGGCAGGCTGAGGACAAAGAGAGAGTCTGAAACAACCAGGTTTATCATGTATGTCGTGGTCTCATTCCGCAGCTTCAGTGTACAGCCAAAAATGTATACAGCCATCATGTTGAAGAAAAGTCCAACTACAAACACCAGGCTGAAAACCGAGGTATACATAGGGTACTTGAAGTCATCACTCTTGTTGCAATTCATGTCATTTTGAGTGAGTGTATTGAAGTTATAAGGTTCTTGGGTGCTATTATACATTTTTAGACTGGCTGGTAAGTGTGGTACATTTACAGAGTGAAAAAGTTCTCCTCAATCATATATGTGTGTCAGTCATAAGAATCCAAGTTCAACCTGTTAATCCAATCATGTACAACAGGCTTTCCAACCATTAACATTTCATTTGGGTTGGAAAAACAGTCCTGAAATATTGAAGAATGCTCAGTTTGTGTGGTTTTATGTTATGAAATACTGAGAAGGAGAGTATACAGCGACTCCACAAAATACCTGTATTAGTAAAGTCCTTTACATCAATTTTCCATGTGTGAAAGCTGTCCTGCACGTCCAATAATCCTCATTTAAGTGTAGGTTTTCAGTCTTTTCCAGTTGTCTTTCACAGCTGAAATGTTTATCCCTTTGAGAGAGTCATGTGCCTCTCTTCAAATCTGCGAACAGTCGAGTGGTTCTTCCCTTTCCTTGTTGTCCTGTCTGTTCCTGCAGCAGCCCTGGGGGTGCATGGTGATCGTTACTCTTATGCTCCAGAGGTTATGCTCTGCCTCTGCCTGGCCATAAATCAGAAACCTCGTAACAGGCTGTAAGTCAGAGACTCCAACACACACAGCTCACTGGACTGTTGAAACACAGAGGGAGGAGCCTCCACCGGGGCCAAAGTCCTCCCATCGCTGCTGTTGTTTTTGCACTTATCTAATATTTAAATAATGAGACTCTATCAGAAATGGGTGTGGTCCATCATTTTAGAATGGTCTTTTAAATTACAAACTTAAATTAGGGTTTCTTTCTTCTTGACTGCTATAGGTGTGTTCATATCGACCTCCCACAACATTAAAGCATTTTGTGTACTCATCAGAAGATTTGTCCGCCTGCTAATACAGTATATATGGCTTTATCGTGTTTTCTTGATATGACTGTGATTATTTGGGTTGTTTCACTTTGAGTTTTCAAACAAAAAGTCAGGTAACTTTAGAGACCCCAAGTTAAACATGAATCTAACATTGACTATGACCACAGGACTCTTGAGCAATGATTGTATTAAACCTAATAAAACATTGCAGTGTTGATATCTATTATACGTCACTGAATGCTGCAATCAAATACCAAGTGTACTTTTGAAATGTGTCGGTGGCGTCAGCCGGGTGTGGCATGTATGTCCGGAAGAATGTGCCAATAGCAGGTTCGTACCTGCTGTCACTGTGTAACTCGCTGAGTAGTAAACCACACCCACTACTTCCCTGTATGATCTCATGATTTTTATCTCGCTGATATTCACGTGCACCACTGGTCTGCACGTCTTGACTTAAATGTTGCCAAGGATGATTATGTGAGTGTAGGTGTGGATTTTGCTGCGTTGGTATTTAGAGGGACTTGAATTTTAAACAAAATGATTATTTGGTCTCACTTAGGAGGACTTCCATGAATATCACTGAAATCAGATAGGATACTGCAGGGAGTGTCCTTGGGTCAACATAAAATGAGGAACAGATGTATTACCAGTCCAAAGTTATGGCCTGATAATAAACAGTTGGGTTTTTGCAAGGGAAATTTGATGTGTAAAATGTAATTATAAATGTTTTCCTGATTGCACTGATACTTGCTATACATCAGTGCTACAGATGGGCTCTTCATGAAGTTATTGTGATAACATATACTAGTTGCAATTAATAAATGACTTCATCTGGGGATACTAGTATTAAAACTATTTTTCATAATTCATCAACATCAATGATAATTCAGATTTTATATTGTATAATTGCCTTGTCAGCCCATTTGTGGTTGTTTTCTCTTGTGAACAACTTGAATAAGGTACACTGCAGTGCAAATACAAAAATGCAGTTGGTTCCCTCGTAGCATCCCTCATTCTTGTTCCTCCTGTGGTTCCGTCATGCCAGTAAGACTGCACTGTTACATTATCTGATTGGTTAACAGACAGCAATAACTCCATCAATTTGTGCTCTGAGATCAGAAAAAAATTTAATTTGTAGTAGCAAAAGCCTTCACGTACAAACTCAGAAGTAATTTAAATTCTGCTTCTGTATTTCATATTTGCAGAGCTTTGAGGTATTGATTAGATACTCACGAGTCGGTAAAAGTGTAATTAGCATCAGTAAAAGTTGAATTTCAATTGGTTCTTCTAGCCTTGACAGAGGTGGGAAAACGTTATGTGGTAATTCTCCACATGATTTAGATGCACTGTAAAAAAAAAAAAATGTGGGTTGTGCTTGGTTAAATGTAAATAATCATGTTTGTGTCTCCGCAGGGCTCCCCGCTGTTTGAGCTCCTGAAACAGGAGCATGAGGGAGGAGCAGCAGAGCAGGTGGAGACCCCAGCCAGTTTCAGCCAACCGCTTCAGCACAACCACACCGCAGCTGACCTGTGAGTCCGCCATCCCACAATCTATCTGTCTGTCTTTCAGTTCCTGGTGTGCAGCAGCTAAGAGACTGTCTTAGACCCTAAAACCTCTTTAGCTGTTGTGAAACCACTGAGTCACATGTACAAGAGGTTGCATCATGGCATCAAAAAAAAGATATCTGTTAAATTCCATGACTTATATTCACCATGAGCTTTCCTTTCTGTGGCTTTGAACCCCTTCTGCTACCTTATTCTAAAGCCTCTATCTGATTTGTGATTTACATTTAATGGAAATGTTAATTTAATGTTTGCTTAGTGCTGATGGTGTAACTGATGGAGCCCATTGGGTTTTTCAATTGTCCTTACAGATATCTGTCCCCCATGCGTCCTGGCCTTCGTGTCTTGCCTCCTGAGTCCCCGGCCACGCCCAGCTCTCAAGCTTCCTCTCAGCCTCCGACCCAGCCTGCCAGCCAGACGCCACACCTCCCGAAGTCCAACTCTCTCAGCCTCTTCTATAAAAAATGTAAGATGTCGTTCAAGCTCTAACACATAGTTGGTTTAGTTATATTTTCCAACAGAACATTTAAAACATTAGGTTTCCCTGGATAACTTCTGTATAATAGCAGACGTGTGGACAAACAAATCCTTTGCTCCAGCTCCACTTTACAAATGTTATAAGTAACGTAACGTAACGTAAAATTCAGTAGTGTCCACTTTTTTGCCAGTGATGGATTTCCAATTTGACTTTATAATAAAGTGAAAATGACTAAAATATTAACATGAATCATTATATTGTATAAGCTTGAGGAAAGTATTATGGTTTGTTCTGTTTCATTCAGTACACAAATCCTTCAGGTTTTTCCTCCAGTTTACCTTCCTGTGTGCTGCGTCTCTTTGAGTCTGTGGTTTCCTCTCTCTGTAGTGTACCGCCTGGCCTACACAAGGCTGAAGATACTCTGCTCCTACCTGCTGTCCTCCCACCCTGAACTGGAGCCCATCATATGGACCCTGTTCCAGCACACCCTGCAGCACGAGCAGGAGCTGATGAGAGACCGTCACCTCGACCAGGTAACCTGACAATACGCTGCTTTCTTTCTTTGTTGCTGTCCTTCATTTGCTCATTCACTCATATTCTGTCGCTCTGTTTCTTTACTCACTTTGTCTCTTACTCTCTTGTTTCCTCATGTTTTCTTTCTCAAATTGCTTCTCATTGTTTGCAGTTGATGATGTCAGCCATGTATGCCATATGTAAAGTGAAGAGTGTTGATCTGCGCTTCAAGACCATTGTCACAGCATACAAGAACATGCCCAACACCATCCAGGAGGTGACGCCTTTTAATGTTAATAACTCTATCACCACAGAAGCCGTTGTGTTCAATTAAGACATAAAATTATGTTTTTTCTTCTCTTTTCTTTGTGTCACACTGTATGTTGCAGACCTTTAAGCATGTGTTGATCACTGAGGGCCACTATGACTCCATCAT
Source organism: Macquaria ambigua (assembly GCA_008360985.2). Classification (NCBI taxonomy): domain Eukaryota; kingdom Metazoa; phylum Chordata; class Actinopteri; order Centrarchiformes; family Percichthyidae; genus Macquaria; species Macquaria ambigua. Next base: position 75,264 of record VMKM01001942.1, on the reverse strand, counting down.
AATCTTTTACAACCAAGTGTTCATGCAGAGGCTGAAAACCAACATCCTGCAGTATGCGTCTACCAGGGTGAGACACCTCCCCACGTAGGATCCACAGTTTGATTTTGATACGTGCACAGTCAGATGTGCATGCTTACTATACCCTCTCATTGTTGCTGTTTTGTTTTTGTAGCCGCCCACCCTCTCTCCGATCCCACAAATACCACGCAGCCCCTACAAGTTCCCCAATTCGCCTCTGCGGGTTCCTGGGAGCAACAACGTGTACATCTCCCCTCTGAAGAACCCACGCATGTCCCCGGGTATCATGACTCCTCGCTCCAGGTGAGTTGTGCATATTCATGGCAGATTGTTGTTCTCCTTGACCAGCTTAATTGATTGTTGGAAAAATAGTGATATAATCCTTTTTAATTGTTTTTGCACATGATTTTTCTCATTTGTGTTTTTTGCCTTCACAGAATGCTGGTATCCATCGGTGAATCTTTTGGGGTACGAGCCTCTTTTGTTTTCTTTGTGTCATATTAAAGGATAATCTCGGTTTGACAAGCGCAATGCAATTTTTTCCTCACTCACTCTTTTTTTTTTTTTCATCTGCAGCTGTCCAATCGGTTCCAGAAGATCAACCAGATGGTCAACAGCAGCGATCGTTCCTTTAAGAGGACTCTGGATCTGGGCTCCACTCCAAAGCCTCTGAAGAGGTTGCGGTTCGATGTGGACGGGCAAGATGAAGCCGATGGCAGGTTGGTCAGATGGTGTTAGCAGCTAGCAGCCTGATTTATTCACTGAACATCAAAGTCAAAAACATAGTATAGTCATGGCATACATATATTTTAATTAAGCTCACTTTATATCTTTTAATTTGCAGCAAATCTGGAGGAGATTCTACACTGATACAGAAGCTTGCAGAGATGAGTAAGTGAAAACCGCTCATTCAGTTTCATTTTTTTCTTCTTCATGTGCTCTTACAGCCCGTCGTGTGGCTTGTGGATGTATGTTCCTCTAACATATTGATGTTTTTTTTTTCTTCATGTAGGCTCCACTCGGAGTCGCATGCAGGAGCAGAAGATGAAGGAGGATGCAGAATCGAGGAAGGAGTAACTCTAAAACCCACTGAACTGGCCTGCACTGTTTGTCACAACGTGAACACTACTTTTTGTTCACACACAAAGTGAAACATAAGTTTCTCTGTACATTTAGTATTGGATTTTAGTTTGTATTTAACTTTGTCTTTGAGGAGTAATATGTGAATATAGAGGACTTTCTCCTATTTTTTTTTTGTTGATGCTTTAACTGAGTGTTTTAACTGAATAATGATTGACATCAGTGAATTTCATTTGAATTTTGACATGTTGGATATTAAGTACATTTGGTTTTAAGAGTGGTATTAGGTTGTGGGTGTTTATAAGGAATCATTGTTTTCACTCTCATTCATGTTCTCAATCGTTAAGAGAGATTGTTGTTGAGATACATTGCTAGTTTGCTTGTTCTTCAATAATTGGTTGAGTCTAACCTCCATCAGGACCTTCAAATGTTGACCCTTTTCTTTTTGAGTCTTTTTTGACTCGAAATGTCTCGATCATGATGCAACATTTCAAGTGTTAAATCATGATTACTCTCCTCAAAAAGGATTAAATGTCAGCCTCCGAGGGAAATCAATTTGTCTTTCCATGCACTGTTTTTTCTGTTAAAGTGATCTTTTACTCTGGAACTTGCGTAACGTCTTGCGAAAGTTTCGTTTGTGCCATAAAGTGAGAACTATGAAACAACAGGAAAGTTATACAGTATATGATTTGCACTCAACCAAAATTCATGTAGTTTCAAAGGATTTGATTAAAGGTAATGCTTCTCTTTGGTGTAATATATATAGTTTTATAGTAACTTTTGTTTTACTTTAGGGTGGCAAACTCCGCTTAATGTGTTTCAACTGAAGGAATATTTTTTTTATGTTTTCAGTCACATTTTTCAGCACATAATGCTACAGCGATGAATACACACCACATAGAGCAAGTGAATATGTGGACTTCACTCCAGAAAAATATGCCACGGTAAAATACTGCTAGAAACGTCAATTACCAGAGTTTTTAAATTAAAATGTGTTTATATTGTTCTTTATTGAAGTAGTTTTTTGAAAGTGTAGTAAATATTTCTTTTGAAAATATTATTTTGTTTTTGTACTTCTTTGCAAAGATGTCACTACATGCAGGTTTTTTCTTCTGTGCATATCAGTTGCCATGACTCCCTTGTCCTTGCAGCAGTGCCAGCATGTAGTGATTAACCAGCTGATAGACTGAAGAGCATCGTGCTGTGGAGTTGTGCTGTTTTTTTGCTTTTAGAGAGGACCGTTCTATTTTGTTCCAGTTTTATACACTACTGTATCTTATGCTGTCGGCTTTTGTTTTTCCTTTGTGTTTTCTCTTGACACGCTTTATGGAGATTCTTGTGATGACCTGCTTTGGATAAAAATACTATTTGAGTGTTGGTTATGAAAAAGAAACAAGACAAAATTGAGTTCTTCTTTTCTCAGGAATCACGTGCCACATTTGACACTTCCTGTAGTCAAGCTATCGTCCAGGGCCCCTTTCCCCAAAAGCAACTGAAAATCCATCTTAGGAACCTTAACTTAACGACACTTAAATACTCTCATCCTTCAAGATCATTCATTATTGAGTCCACATAAATGACAGTTTCCTCAATGTGTTTAAAACCAGAAGAGTTCTGTTTTTTAATTCCGAACCAATAAAAGCCAGGACTTTCACAGAATATAGATTTTAGCTGTTTTATTACCTCCTGTATCTCATTGCAGTCACAACAAAGAGCTTTAAGTCTACAATGGTCCTTTTCCTCCCTCTGCTGCTCACAAGAGTCGCTAGTCAGGCTTCACTTCCACACAAGATTACAGTTGAGTAAAATGACTTGAACACATCACTGTGCTGGTTATTGGATTCATTATTGAGTAATATAATCTTCAGCTGTGGTTGACTAAAAATTGACATTTGTTCTAAGATTGCTCCATGGAAAATGGATTTGGCCATATTTTGAATGTGACGTATTCCTTTGGTGAGACTGGAATCACTAACAATCTGACAGACAAACATTTCACACAACATTTGTATTTTACAAGAACCTGCAAACTGCTGATGATGGCACAGTCTCTATGGTTAAGTGAAAAAATAGAACTTGTGTGTTGTGGATAGGGATTTGGCCCAAATCCACCAGCACACTTAGAGTCAGTGGTGGAGGAAGTTTTCAGATCCTTTACTTAAGTAAAAGTACTAATACCACACTGTAAAAATACTCCATTACGAGTAAAAGTCTTGCATTGAAAATGTTACTTAAATAAAAGTATAATCAAGAAAATGTACTTCAAGTATTAAAAGTAAAAGTACTCAGTGCAGAAAAATGGGCCCTGTGACTGCTATACTATTATATATTATATCATTAGATTATTACTCATGCAATAATGTAAAATCAGGCTTTTTCATTAATCTGCTGATTATTTTCTCAATCGATTGGTTTGTAAAAATTCAGAAAATAGTGAGAAAAGGCTGTCACAGTTACCAAGAACCAAAGTAACACCTTCACAATGCTTGTTATGTCCAACCAATAGTCTATAAAGTACTAAATTCTTAAAAAATAAATTAAAATAATTAAAAGGAAAGCAGAAAGTCCTCACATTTGAGAAGCTAGAACCATGAAATGTTTTTGCATTAAAAATAACTAAACGATTATCAAATTAGTTAATTTTCTGTCAGTTGATTAATCTGTGCTTAAGTACATTACTGGAGTAAATGTAGTATTCATTCAGTAATCATATTTACCCCTGCTTACAGTACAGTTAATATCTGACTGATTCTACACTGATGAAGAGCCAATAAACATTAGAGAAGCTTATCAAAACCATATAGATGGGAAATAATCATAGCTGAGAGAAAACAACAGAAGACAAAAATAAAAATGTGTAATTTTAGTAAATGGACTTCCATAAAGAGAACTGCCTGAAAAGAGACAAGTGAAAATGATCAGTATATCTTTTACTTGCCGCTCCTTGTTTTTCCCACTGCTGTGAACTCCGTCCAGCTCCTCTGGGGGAAATGATGACAGCTGCTGCCTGTTCAGTAACAGCTACCTTAATTGTGCCATGGCACTGTTTCCAATGGGGAGACCAGAGTTAATTCCTGTTTGAACACAGAAACAGTTTGGTTTGGGCCCAGCCGAGCATGAAACACTTTGAACCGGTTACGTTTTAATTGGCTTTGCCCCATGGGGGATAGAAGTGTGTTATTGAGTTTGTGGGTGCTGATTCTGTGTAGTCAGCTGGTAGCACATGATCGCGGGACACCAAAGGGCTCAGTTATTGGAGCTGCTTAGTGCAATCTACTGATATCTCTCACCTTCATCTCTGAAACTCAAAAATGGCAAGCTGGCAAAAATATATTTCATGTCTCCAGAGAATGTGATTGTGTTTTCACTTTAGGATCACTGCTCAAAATTGTGCTGTATTTCATCAGGAATGGAAAACCTCACGGTAAGCAGAGCTTTGTTCACATGTAGTTTGTAAAATTTGTCATTCAATAGGTCAGAGTTTTAAAAATGTGGTTGTAATGAGGCTAAAAATTTGGATTCATCTAAAGCTACTGTGCTCCAGGTATCCTCTAAACAGCTTTATTTTGTCAAACAATATGATATATGTTATTAATGAGTTGTGTTTTCCTTGATGTCATAAAATGTGTCTCCACTCTTGTATAGCACGTGCCACAGTTTTTGTGCATTCTCTAATTTTCTCACAAAATCTTAACATTTTATCCAGGCTTTAATTTCTTCTTATGCATTCAAATTGGAAGCTACCTTTTTACCTGATATCTGACATCAATTTCATTAAAAAAAAAAAAAAAACGTGAATGGACATTTAATATTGCTGCTGACTGTCCTGTCCTCAGCCAGAAGAATGGCGCGAGATTATGAACAAGAAGATGCGGTTCCCTCCGGAGCTCATCAGTGCCATTCAGGAAGGGAAAGTAGAGCTGCTGTGTGGACTGTTGAAGACCGGTGATGGCATCATCCGCCAGCTGGATGAGTCTGAGGATCGCCAGTGGAGGGAGGCCCTCAACCTGTCCATCCGCCTGGGCAGCGAGGACAGCATGGACACCCTCCTGCAGGGGGTCAAGTTTGACTTCCGGCAGATTCACGAGGCCCTGCTAGTTGCTGTAGACACCAACCAGCCCAGAGTGGTGAAGCGTCTGCTGGACCGCCTGGACCAGGAGAAAGGCAACAAGATGGATGTGCACTCCTTCTCTCAGGCCATCTTTGACCACTCTATTGACAACTCGCAGTTTGCCCCTGGTGTGACTCCTCTGACCTTAGCCTGCCAGAAAGACCTGTATGATATAGTCACCATGCTCACCCAAAAAGGTCACGTCATCCCCTGGCCACATAGGATATCCTGTGCCTGTCTGGAGTGTCGTAACGGCCGGCAGTACGACCTGCTGAAGTTCTCCTTGTCTCGTATCAACACCTACCGTGGCATCGCCAGCCGTGCCTACCTGTCCATCACCTCTGAGGATGCCATGCTCAGAGCTTTCAGTCTCAGCAGAGAGCTCCGCAAGCTCTCACAAAAAGAGCCAGAGTTCAAGGTGTGCTGACATTCGTAGATGTCCCCACTTACTGTTCATGTTTGGTGTCTGTGTTGTTACTTGACTCTGCTGTGGTGCCTCTCTCCTGCAGCCTCAGTACCTGGACCTGGAGCAGCTTTGTCAGGATTTTGCCGTTGAGTTGCTGGGCATGTGTCGCAACCAGAGCGAGGTGACCACTATCCTGAACAGCTGTGGAGACGAGAGCCAGGATTCCTTAGAGGAGCAGGCCTTTGAGGAGGGAATACCCAACCTGTCCCGCCTGCGGCTTGCTGTCAACTACAACCAGAAGCAGGTAGCTAGAAGCAGAAACTACTGTAAGCCAGAGACGAGTTAAAAGAAGACACACACTTGATCCATAAATTGTCTCTCCCTCTCTGTGTGTTTGTTTTTGTGCAGTTTGTGGCGCACCCAATCTGCCAGCAGGTGCTGTCATCTATCTGGTGTGGGAACCTGGCAGGCTGGAGAGGCAGCAGGACGGCCTGGAAGCTGTTTGTCTCTGTGGGGATCTTTCTCACCATGCCCCTCCTCTGCCTCGTCTACTGGCTCGCACCCAAGTCAAAGGTCACATCACATGAAAAATTGGCAAATGTCAAGATTTCTGAAAAAAGTGTCACAGACCGTCATGAGAGACATTCAATTAAGAAAATATGAAAGTAACAATGAACACGTGTGTGTCTCAGCCCTGACATGTCACCGCCTCTTGTTTTTTCACATTCACCAGATAGGAAAGATACTGAAGATTCCTGTGATCAAGTTTCTCCTCCACTCAGCCTCCTATCTGTGGTTTCTCATCACGCTACTTGGAGAATCAATAACAATGGAGATGTATCGAGACAAATTTGCTTCCCGGCAGCAGAACATCCTGCACAGCTCCTTCCACATGGTGTGGGTGGTCGGTGGGTTCACTCTCTCTTTTCTAACTCCCCTCTATCATGGCCTGGAAATAGTTAAAATCAGGTTTTAGTGTTTATACGATACTGTCTCATGTAGGATTCTTCTGGTATGAGTGCAAGGAAGTGTGGATCGAGGGACTGCGGAGTTACTTCCTGGACTGGTGGAACGGCTTGGACGTGATGGTGCTCAGCATGTACCTGGCGTCCTTTGCGTTACGTGTGCTTATCGTGCTCAAAGGTTACTTCCTCTGCTATGATCATAACGGCACAGAGGAGTGTGTCTACTTCACTCAGACCGGTGAGAAAAATGATATCAGATCATTCATCCAAAATGATTGTTGGAGGTCTTAATGCTGAACTGGTCCGTTTGGTTGTGTGAAACCGTCTTGCAGTGCGTGAGGACTGGCATCAGGAGGACCCCCAGCTGATTTCGGAGGTGCTGTTTGCAGTGACCAGCATGTTGAGCTTCACGCGGCTGGCGTACATCCTGCCAGCCCATGAGTCTCTGGGAACGCTGCAGATCTCCATAGGGAAGATGATTGATGATATGATGAGGTAAGGACACTTTTCATTTTGCTTCCTGTGTTATAGATCTGCTTATTTGTGTATTGATCATTTGCCTGGAAGGAAATTCAGGGTACATGAGAATGTTTCTTTTTTTCTTTTTTAGATTTATGTTTATATTGATGATCATTGGAACAGCCTTCCTCTGTGGCATCAACAATGTCTACGTTCCTTATGTCATCTCTCCACGTCTTGGCAGGTAAGAATATGGGATATAGGAGTTGTTTCAGCTTAGTGGTTCTCATACAAGCATTCAAGCTTATCCACCAGCTGCTCTGGTACAGTTTCCTATAAGCCCAAAAAATACACCAGCCTTGAAAAACCAGTCTAAAATGTGCTGACTCTGTGGGCATTAGCATATTTAAAGGAATAGTTTGACGTTAAGCCTGGAGTTAGATGAGAGGATCAACACCACTGTCATGTCTGTATGGTAAATATGAAGTTAGCTTAGCTTAGCATGAAGACTGAAGGCAGGGGAAACACCTAGCCTGGCTTTGTTTAATGGTAAAAAACAGCACCAGCACCTCTAAAGCTCACTAATAAGAACACATTTGTTTAGTCCATACAAAACCCACAAAATATAAAACAGTTTGTGGTTGTACAGGGAGTTACGTGCTGAGACAATTTCTTGGCCGGTCGCAGTGACATCCCGGAGTCTTGCTGTCACTGTGAGGTTGCCAAGCAACCAGCAGAGACTCCAGGAAGTCACAGTGCCTGGAATAAGGCATTATTTTCTAAAAGATCAAACTATTCCTTCAAGCCTGCAGCATACATAAAACATGTACCATATTAGAGCTAGACTGACAAACCAGCTGGGTCAATATATCAGCTGATATAAGCTTAGTACAGATTTATTGGTATTGTCATATACTGTATGTGGGTGAGTTAAAAGGAAATGTACAGAAATGCCAAAGATATGTTTGAGATAATTTTGGACAGTGTTGCAGTTACATAGTGTGAAAAATGTATCTTTCATTCATAAAATGTCCCACTCAGTCACAATCAGTCCTTATCAAAAATGTTTGTGTATGTTATGTTTTTTCAGCCAATATATCGCTATTAGATTTTTATAATTCTGAGATATCAGTATCAATATCGGTCTCAAAAATCCAGTATCACTTGGGCTATATATCATGCAATGTTTGTCCCAAATCAAATTAATTTAGATATAGAAGATATAGAAATTGCAAAGTACAATGATGTTGAAAATAATTTAAAGAATATCTATTTTCCTACTGTTTATACCTTTTTGTTTTTGAGACTTTTAATTAGGATTTTCCGCATGCAGTAAATGAATTTAATCTACATATTCAAATTATGTACAGAAAATCTTAACAATAAGCTCTCTACACTTTGGCATTCAAGTGTGAAAACTGTGCCTGAGTTAAACTAACTCCCCGGGCTGCTGAAACTAAGAATATGCAGTATGCGTCACCATTGTTACTTTAAAAAAGGTATGAAAACAGTCTCACCGTGTTAACACTCTCTACTACACTGCTGCAGGTTTAATGAGACGTTCCGCTTCTTATTCTGGACCATGTTTGGCGTGGCCAACCAGGACTACGTGGACATGCCAGAGTTTGTGCTGGCAGAGTTTGTAGGAAGGGTTCTGTATGGCATCTTCACGCTCGTCATCGTCATCGTCCTGCTCAACATGCTCATTGCTATGATCACCAACTCCTTTCAGAAAATTGAGGTAACGAGACATTTTTACATCACACCTGCAATAAAAAGCAGAAACCCAAGAACAGGCACTGACATCTCAACGTTTTTATTTCAGGATGATGCGGATGTTGAGTGGAAATTTGCCAGGTCAAAGCTGTACCTCAGTTACTTCAGAGAGGGCCTCACCATGCCCGTGCCCTTCAACATCATCCCCTCACCCAAGGCTGTCTTTTACATCTTAAGGTGAGATCTAAAACTTCACCTACACCTGCAAAGACACCTCATTGTTTATATATATATTTTTATTCATTAATTTCAAATTCTATTCCAGGGGTATCTTTAGACGAATCTGCTGCTGTTGCACTTGTAATTCTGAGAAACAATATCCCCCTGTAGCCTCCATGGTAAGCATATGTTTAATGCTCGCATACAGGAGTTAGTGTGACTGTAGTAAAAGAAAAAATATCTTCTACATATTCTTTGCTAAACACTGTGCACTGAAATGCGTCATGTTAAATATGTGTTTTAAGACCAATGGTAAGGGATCCGAAGACAGCCAGTTATCTTACCGGCAGCAGGTGATCAGAGCTCTGGTGCAACGCTACATTGAGTCTGCTCGCAGGGAGTTCGAGGAGACCAAGAGGAAAGGTAACGTGACAGAAATCTGTCGCCCCTTTTCATCTTTCTAGTCTTTCTCTACTACTATACTATTAGCTATCAGATAAAAAGTCTAAAATTATAAATTATATAAATGCTTTTGAGTGGTCTGGAGTCATATTTTAGGACTGCGATACAGTCAGTAAACTATGGAACCCAAAAGTGTTCAAAATATTCAATAAATAAAAGAGACATTATGAAATAAATAAACACATGAATATATTGTGTGAAATTTATAAATGAAACAACAATTTGAATTGAAGAAATTATTCAAACACCTCAACTCAAATTACGAAATTTTATTTCATCATTCACTTTCATAATAACATAATTTTATTGGATATCATTTTTACATCATTATAGACATTTTAATTTCAAAATGTTCTTTTTCCATAGTCTGTTTTAATTTGATAATGACATTTTTATTTCATAATGTCACTTGTCATGAGTGATGTTGTCACCACCCCCTCACCTTTCAGTCAATCACATGCCCCCCTGCCTCTTAAGCAAGCAAGCAAGCTCAACAACTGCTACCAGAATTAGCCAGTTAGCTTCTGTTAGCTTGAGCAGCTTTGTCTTTATACACAGTCTATGGTCATGACTGCGTAATAAAAAGTGGCAGGAAATAAGTGTCATTTGGGAAAAAATCTAATTATGAAATAAAAAGAGACATTTGAAAAAGGTTTTACTGTTACTGGGTTTTATTATAATTATTTCACAAATATATCACATAATTTATTATTATTTATTTTAAATTTCTTTGATCTATTTATTTAATATTGAACACTTTGTGGCTCCATAATAAATGCCCTTATTTTTGAATATACAACTTGAGAGTGTCAGTGCAATTTTGGAAAGAATTATTGATGTAACAGAAGAAGAAAAAAACAACATTGATTTTCACATTTTTAAGATCCAAAATAATAAATTATACATGATAATATTGATCTGGTTAAGCTAAAAAAACAAAAAACTAAACTAAACTGAAACAAATACTTAACATAATTATTTGCAGTGTCACACTTTCTAAAGTATTAACAGGTTTTTCTATGAAAATGTGTTTGATTCAAACCCGCCTGTAGAAATTGAATAGCATTATTTATCATTAAAGTGCCTGCATGCTGTGTTGTGACTGGAGTATTGTCTTCCCTCAGATATCGGGAATCGGATCACTGAGCTGAGCAAAGCGGTCTTCAGGATGCACAGTGATATGAAAGTGATCCAGCAGCTTCAGGTGAATGATGGACGCACTGCAAACGATGCATTGAGCAAGGATGGCTCCTCCATACTGGGGAAATACATCACTGGTGCCAAGAACAATTTCAGAGGTTTTAACAGCAGACCAGATGACACAAATGTATCGCTTAAAGTGACAGTGCACAATGGAGAGGAAAAGGGGGATAAAGAAAAGGTTGATTCAGATACAAAACAGGCGTCAGACGCACAACAGAATCAGGTGGCCGAATGTGGAGCTGAGGGATCAAAGCAGGTGACAGACTGTGATGTGGTGAAAATGGAGGAAGGCAGAGCAAAAGCAGAGGTAGGAGATGAGAAGGAAAGTGAGAAAAAAGAGCAGGTGGAAGCAGATAAAAATGAAAATACTGACAATGGAATGAAAGAGGAGGTGGTGGCAGGGACAAGTTTTAATAATGTAGAAGAAAAGGTAAAAGCCGAGGCCACACAGCATGAGGCAGAAAAAAGAAGGGAAGGAGAGATACTCACAGGGGCGAAGGTGGGTGAAGAACACACGTTCAAAGACATAGAGCTGCAAGAAAAAAAAGTGCAGGCAAGATGGAAGAATGGTAGAAAGTTTGAGGATAATGTGGCAGAGAAGCCTGGTGTCAGGGCGAGCAATGAAAAACCTGGAGCCAAGAAAATGATTCCCTCGCCAACAGGCAGCAGCAGCTCCCAGGACATGGGCTTTGGTTCCCAAGAAGGGGAGGGATCCATTGATGGGATGCTAGTGAGACCGTAACCTTAGAGATGTCCCATTTAAAGGACCACACTGACTTTTTCAAGGTTTGGCCCTTTGGTCACCTTATCCAATATCTGATGAGAGGGTTTGCACAATTAATCATTAACAATTTGGAGATGGTGTGGGTTTTTCCATGGCCTGCAACTTCATAATTTTGGCTCTGTTACCGACAGTGATGTCTGTCAGTTGGTCCATCCAAAACTTTGATCCAAAGCAACATATTTCAGCTACAGCTACAGGCCAGATTGCCATAAAATCTTCTATAGATATTGATAGTCCTCAGTGAATTATTATTTGTAACGATTCCTTGACCTCTTGCCTAGTCTAGATTGGTCAAAATTTCTCCTTCACCAACACTTGCGTAGGTCCATGACAAGGTATCTTGAAAACTGAGCACCAGCAAATAAAATGTGTTTGCATACAGGATATTTTATAAACCAATCAGCCTATTGTCATGAAATTTGCTGAGCAAATTGTGTGAGGTTATAATTAATATTGCAGCCTCTTGGGGCTGCTAGCACAGCTTCTAGGCTTGTTCACACACAAAAAAATCTTTAAGCAATAGTTCCACATTTTGGGAAACATAGTCTTGCACATAACCGCCCTTAAAACGCAGCATAATGTGTAAATTAGTGAGCTTTAGAGGTGCTGCTAGGTGGATTTTGTTACCATTAAGCAGAGCCAGGCTAGCTGTTTCCCACTGTTTCCAGTTGTGCTAAACTAAGCTAACCAGCTGCTAGCTGTAGCTTCATATTTACTGTGCAGACACAAGAATTGTATCTAGCTCTCCACCAGAGAGCGAATAAGTGTAATTCCCAAAATGTTGAACAATTCCTTACGATCCTGTGAGAAACGTTTCATGTAGCGTAGCCAGTCAGTGTGCAAAAACCTGTAGCTTTCTAGCTAATTCTACTCACATCCTGTGTGAAATAAGCGAAACTGATTCATTAGTCAGTTGATTAAGGCAAGTGTGTCACACGCTAGTTGTACTGCTGCTTTGTGGGTGTCCCTCTCCTCACTGTCATTTTCCAAAGTTCACCGTTCAATAGCAAAGAACCTTTGTTGGTCATTCTGGTTTCTCTTAATATTCAAATATCAGATGAAAATAGCCTTGTGTTCATTTAAGGTTTTGCACAATACTGTTACTTTGTAACACAATTAAAACATTTGAAAAAAACATTTGTTTAACTGTGTTGACTGAGTTAGTGTTGCTTTAGTGTTTCTCAGACCTAATCCCTGCTACAGTGTGACACTGCAGGTCTCAGCTTGCTTTACACATACTGTTCCCATGAGGCCGCATGCATGAACACACCACTTCATTAATTCATCACCTGCAGCATCACCTGTCCCAAGACACAGCGCATCCAGACTCCTCCACTGGAAAAACACCACAGCATGTAGCCCTTTGTTGCAATATTGCATGATTGACGCCATCATCATTTCCACTTAGATTTCTGGTGTTTGTGAGCCAGCTTCACCACAGATAATTAAAACATACTTCATGTCTTCTGACACAAAAGCCTCCAACATTATTCACCAGGAAAATAAATTAATGTCTTACATACACAGGCAGTTGCATGACGTATCACCAGCCAACTGTAATCACCATTCTGTTAGAGCAGCTGTTAAAGCATCCCTAGTGACAGAAAAGCTTAATTTCCCTGCCTCTCATTTCCTAATATACAAAGAAATATTAACAACAGCATGCCTACTACTTACCCATTCCTATTTTGCTATTTTTCTCTGGATATAAGATATTTTACCCTAGTAAATGTAAAGAAAATTACTGTTCTTGCCTCAACAAATGCAAGTCTAAATACGTGTAATATGAAGTACATATACGCTCAAGTTTTGAGGTATAACTCAATACATATATTCTTGACAACGGTGTAATAAATATTGAGACTTAAATTAAGACCATTTTATAACAGGTTTAATTTCCCACACATCTAAAATACAAACATGAAGTTCATTAATGTGACCCACATATTAAAACACTATTGATAAAAAAAAAGACAACAACCGAAGAGCAAATATGAATTCATTGTACCCTATTAATTCTATACAAACATGCATATAACACACACTTCATGATGGAAATCCAGCATAAATTAAATAAAAACTGCAAAGATTTGTGACTTGAAGACAGCGGCATATGTAAAACATTTGTTACGGCATCATATACAAAAAAGAAGAACCTTGTGTTTCCTAAAATACATATTTAATGGGGAAGCGGGTTGATATGGGGGAGTGCATCTGTCTGTGTGAACCACACTTCACTTAGGAGCCACACATCAAGCACTCATCTCTGTTGGCTAAGGAACAGACCATGGCAGCAGTGTTGCGCTCTTTGGTCTCCTCCTCGCTCTTGACTGACTGGGCCTCCTTTAATTTCTCCTTGTTCAGGGTGAACTGAATGGGGTTGGCAGCAGGCTTTGTCCGTAGGTAGTACATGCCAGTTTTCAGGCCCTGCAGAGAAAAGGAGACAGGCATTAAGGCATTGTGTCTTGGCACTTCTATGCAGTATGCATCAAGCCTGCATTCCCTCAGTCCAGACTTACCAACTTCCAACCATAGAAGTGCATGCTGGTCAGTTTGCCATAGTTTGGCTCAGCAATGTGGATGTTCAGGGACTGGCTCTGGTCAATGTAGGCACCACGATCTGCTGCCATCTTGAGGACAGTCTTCTGGGAGATTTCCCACACAGTTTTATACAGCTGCTTCAGATCATCAGGGATCTCCTCAATATCCTGTGAACAAGTCAGACGTGTTTAAAAAACGTTTGGTGTGCAGTGATACTGAATCATTTAATCAGTTAGGATTTTATTAAGTGTCAGTGTAAGAGTTTACCTGGATGGACCCGTTCTGAGCAATCAGTTGGTTCTTCATTTCGTCGCTCCACAAACCTCTTTCTGTGAGGTCCTTCAGCAGGTGAGGATTCACAATCTATGGGAGAGGCAGAAAAGACTTAGCAGCCTTTCCTTCTATGGACACACAACGTTTTGGATACACAAAATGGCAAATGCATTCAGTGCTGACCTGAAACTCTCCTGAGAGCACCCTGCGGGTGTAGATGTTGCTGGTGTAGGCCTCAATGGACTCGTTGTTGCCCAGGATCTGGGCAGTGGAAGCTGTGGGCATTGGGGCCAAGAGCAGACTGTTCCTCACACCATGCCTGGACACACAGGGGCAAGTCAGGGGCTGAATCAGGGATGAGCTACAATCTCCACATACATAGACATGAGATGCGAAATGTCAACAACAAGGAAGACATTCAGGAAGACTTACTTGGCAATTTTCTCCTTCAATGCTTTCCAGTCCCACAAATCTGTTGGGGTTTTACTCCACATGTCATACTGAAGGATCTGGAAAACATAATTAGTTAGGATCTGAGCCCAAACTGCTAAACTGTACCCCAGGGTGGATTTGAGACAATGTGTAAACTACTCACTCCCTTGCTGACAGGAGAGCCAGCGTAGGTTTTGTAAGTGCCGAGCTCCGCTGCCAGCTCACAGCTGGCTTCCAGGGCAGCGTAGTAGATGGTCTCAAAGATCTGAATGTTGAGCAACTGGGCGTCTAGGCTTTCAAATGGATAACGCATAAGGATGAAGGCATCAGCCAGACCCTGCACACCGATTCCAATCGGCCTGTGGCGCATGTTCGACCTTTCAGCCTGTAAAGCGGGACAGAGGAACCATTTGTCAACACTGAGCACATACGACCCGGCTGCATGGTTGATAGAGAAGCAACACTAGACAAGAAAGCGTACCTCAGGCACTGGGTAGTAGTTGATGTCAATAATCTTGTTCAGGTTCTTGACAATGACTTTGGTGACAGATGCAAGCTTTTTGAAGTCAAAGATCCTTTCTGGGGTGACATACATGTTGAGAGCAATGGATGCCAGGTTACACACTGCAACCTGAGTTGAAGAAAGAACAAACCAAATTGAAAACAAGCATCAACAAAATAATGTAAATATTAGAGAAACAACAAGATAGGCACCAAAAGAATACCCCCTGCCCCTCACCTCATCTTTGCTTGTGTACTCTACGATCTCCGTGCACAGATTGCTGGATTTGATGGTGCCCAGATTCTGCTGGTTGCTCTTCCTGTTGCAGGCGTCCTTGTAGAGCATGTATGGTGTACCGGTTTCTGTCTGAGACTCAATGATGGCGTACCACACTTGCTGAGCCTTCACCACACGCTTAACCCTGCCCTCCTTCTCATATCTGAGGACAAGCAGTATACACGGGACAGGTTAGCACTGAGAAATGAGCACTTTGTTGAAAGAACAGAGTTTGGTGTGCTGGTCTTACCGAGTGTAGAGCTCCTCAAACTCCTCTCCCCAGCACTCCCCTAACCCAGGACATTCACTGGGACACATTAGAGACCAGTCCTACAAAAGCAGGAGAGGAACAATAAGACCTTTTCCAAAACGGTAATGTTCAGCAGGAGCCTCAAACTATCAAACCCAGCGGATAGATAGATTATAAAACATATAGCTTAATTCAAACTGTAACCTGTGTGAGATTTGAGTCAGGGAGGAGATTCCCTCCAATATTCACCTCATTGCTTTCAACTCGTTTCATAAAGAGGTCTGGGATCCACATGGCGAAGAACAGGTCTCTGGCCCTCTGCTCCTCTTTACCTGTGTTCTTCTTCAACTCTAAGAAGTCAAACACATCAAAATGCCACGGCTCCAGGTACACAGCGAAGGCCCCAGGTCTCTGAACAAGCGAACACAGAGAGCAAGGTGATTAAACTTACTACCAGAGGTGTCTCTAGAGCAACAACGTCGAGCTCCATTGTAGTGTGTCTTGTAAATCTTAGTCTTTACCTTGTTGCCGCCCTGGTCAACATAGCGCGCTGTGTTGTTAAAGACTCGAAGCATAGGAACCAGCCCGTTGGAAGTGCCATTAGTCTGAAAAACAAGAACCACTGTAAGTAATACAAAAAAATGACATGGTATAAATGAAAGCTCCTCTATATCTGATTGATTTTAATCCCTGTGGTGTGCATTTAACTCACCCCAGCAATATAGCTGCCCGTTGCTCTGATACAGCTAACTGCCAATCCAATACCTCCAGCTGATTTAGAGATGAGGGCACACTGCTTCAGTGTGTCATAAATACCATCGATGCTGTCGTCCTTCATGGATAGCAAGAAACAACTGCAAAAAACCCAAATAAATTAGATTAGGAAAAAAAAATAATTCAAGTTTAAAAGGAAGCATCAGAGATTTGGTCAACTTTGCTCAGAGTCCTCACCTGGACAGCTGTGGCCTGTTGGTGCCAGCATTGAATAGAGTAGGTGAGGCGTGGGTGAACCACTTCTCTGACAGCAAGTTGTAGGTCTCAATGGCTGCATTGATGTCTCCTTTATGAATCCCGACAGCCACTCTCATTAGCATGTGCTGTGGCCTCTCAGCAACTACAGAAAAAGAGGTTAATTAGAATTTAAACTACTTAAAACTATCCAAATGACAAATGACTTGACAGTGAGTCTCTGCACCCATAAACATGCTCCTCAACAAGTAATAGGAAGATGAACCCTCACCTTTTCCATTAATCTTCAACAAATACGACCGCTCAAGAGTCTATTAGAGCAAAAAGACAAATTACATTAATCATCCAAAGTATCTGCATGAGATGTTGAATGTAAAATGAGATGAAAAATTACCTTAAAGCCAAAGAAGTTGTAAGAGAAGTCTCTGTCGTAAATGATGGCTGAGTTGAGGCGCTGCAAAGAATATAGGACATCATGTTAATAATGATGTGACTTGTGACAGTGACTTGAAATTTGAAAAGATCAACAAAATAATATCATGAAATATGACGTACAGCCTTGTTTTCAAGGACAATGTCGAGCGTCTCCTTGGAGATCATAGGAGAGTGACATTTATTTAACGGGTTCACATAGTTGTACAGGTCCTCCATCACATCTACAAAAGCAAAAAGGAAAGAAAGTGTCATATGAGTACAAATAAACTTTAACAATGTACAATGAAACATGTCAGGGTTTCCCTCATAGACCACCTCCACCAATAACGTTATAAAAAATAATACATTTTAATTAAACTAAACATAACCTTTCAGGGGAAAAGATCAAGGGTGCTATTTCACACAGCAAATGCCACTAAAAATGTTTACTAAAAATGTTGCACCAGAGGGCATTATGAGGGCTAAATTAATGTATAGTGCATTAATGGTGTTATTTATTTCAATGCAAAGTCACATTTATAAATACATTTATAACATACACAAAAAAAATGTATTTTTCTGTGATAACTTAAAACTTATACTCACCACTGAATACTTTCTTGGTCTCTTTGTGCAGGTTAGACACTGCAATCCGTGCAGCCAGGATTGCATAGTCAGGATGTTTGGTGGTGAGGGTGGCGGCAGTCTCTGCTGCCAGAGTGTCCAGCTCCACCGTGGTGACTCCACTGTACAGACCCTGGATCACCTTCATTGTAATCTGATCCTGCGGAAACAGAGATAAAGGGTTACACATGGTGGAGTCACCCCATTATTTGATGTTTCTTTTTTTAACATTGGTAGGTAACTTTCAGGTGGTTTGAACTTACAGCTTCCACAAAGTCAGAATTGAGTCCATAGCAAAGCTTCTGGATGCGAGATGTGATTTTATCAAAAGTAACTCCCTCCTGGCGTCCGTCTGAAATACAAAAACATTATTAGTCCTCAAACTTATTTGGTCATTTTTTAAAGTAAATTCTCAGGATAGTTGATGAATGTAACTGCAGTGGTAAACGCTGAAGAAATGTCAGTGCCATAGCTGTTCAATGGATTCCCTCTGCTGATCAATTAACTCAGATGAAGCCCGCACTTTACACCTGTCTAACCAGTTCTAACTACTTCGCGCCAATACCACTGATGCCAATACATGACTATAATAACCCTCTTCTTACACATTCCTTATAGAGGGAGGTTTGCCAGCGCCTTTACTTTGCAAAACACTGGGGGAAAAAGTTTAAACATCAAAGGCCAGAGAGCAAAATCAGGTCAACAGGCGCGATAATCAATTTAAAGTCTCGGCCGTGTCGCCTTTATTTAAAAATTATGCTCAGAGTTTATTTGCATACAAAATAAAGACAAAACAAGCAACAAACCTGCAAACTGAGAAGTAAACTGTCAGCTTTTGTTCTGTCATAACTCAAGTCTTTGTTTGGTGTCTCGACGGAAACACACCACACAAAGAAAGATCAAACACATTTTAACATGACTGAAACTCAGCTGCAGACTATTATCGGTATTTCTTTGTAGTATTAACATTTATCACAGCTTAGATACATTTTAAGAGTTTTCCAGGACCTTCACATCCCCCGCTTAACATTGCATTAACTTACACAACATTTGACAGCAAGAATATTAAAGTTAGCTACTATACCTCGCTTAATCACATGCATGTTGGCAACAAAGCAGCTGGTTTCCTAAGACAGCAGTTGTTGATGTTATCTTCTCTGCTGGACACCTGAAACTAATACAATTATTGTGGTACAAAGTTGTACAGGTTATTACACTAGAACAATCGATCGACACAGTTGAATCTCAAACTGAGAGCGCCAACGACCCGCAAGCCAGTTACACTGGATTGTGTCAGCGGCTCAGCCAATCAGAGAAGACTCCAACACACCTTTAAACCAATCACAATGCCTCAGGCAGTCCTTTTACAGCTTCCGGTCGCCTTTTCTCGGGCGAAATCTGGCGGGATATTTCCCAAACAACAGGTTTTATAAGGTGTAATTAACTGCTTTATTTCAGCAGCAGGACACAGGCAAGATTTCAGGAATGACTGCAGTGTATTGAAGCAAGGAATATTCTTGCAATCAAATTTTGATAAGGTGTAGTATATTGGTCTTAGTGATATTCATATTCAGCGTCTAATCTTAACTGACTGATCAGTTTGATCCCCTTACAAGTATCAAGTTTGATACGTTAATATCTGTAAATAGCTTCTGTGTAAATGTCAAAAATATACTGTCTTGGAAAAATCAGTAGACTAAGTACAAATTGCATATGTGCATGCATATGCTATGACTTGACTCCAGACACCCTGACTAAATAACAAATATAGAAAGTCACGGTTTAATATTGGACCTACATCTTTTTCCGAACATGCAGAAAGTCACGGTTTAATATTTGACCTACATCTTTTTCCGAACATGCAGAAAGTCACGGTTTAATATCTGACCTACATCTCTTTCCGAAAATGCAGAAAGTCACGGTTTAATATTTGACCTACATTTTTTTCCGAACTTTATTTTGAAGAAAAAAGCCAAACAAGACCGGATGTGACCCTCTTATGTTTGTTGCTAATGCTAATGGACCCGGAACGGTAAGGCAGCACTCCGAAGATGGCCGGGGTGTTTGAGGTGGAGGTTGATGGTGTAGAGCACGACCATGGACTGGGGCATCACGATGAACCGCACCAGGTGAGATTAATGGGCCACACCGAGGTATTATGACAGATAAAACTGACGGGGGTGAATTTATACCGGGGTGCTAGCTGCCGACTCGGAAATCTGTGTTAGCGACTACTCACGGGTTTAGCCTAACGTTAGCATCTAGCCACTGTTTAGCCATCTGTTACCAATCTGAAGTATGGGGTCTAGATAAAGTGCATTATCCACTGAACGTCTCTGATGTTACTTCGTTCGACAAAACAACAACGCAAGCCGGTGCAAGCGAGAAACGCCCTGAGAGCCATTTAGCAATGCTAAGCTAGCTAGCCGGCTAACGGTCAAATCTTGCAGTTGCTTTCATTTTGCAATGTAGCTAGCTCAGACGTTGTTTTTTTTTTAATAAAGTTAGCATTTATTAGAGCTTTTTCTACACCCGTATGTTCACTGCTACGCCCAGAAATGTCAGATCGCTTGATTTATTAGCTCTACAAGTGAAGATGATGTGGCTGAACGGGTCAAAGGTCACGTATTGCCTTTATTTGTGCTAAGGGCCAAGTGGTTTGTCAGTGTCAAGTCAGGGGATGCAACCAAACTACTTCCTGTGGCATTTCAATCTTCAGGTCAAACTAAACCTAGATGTCAGACTGATGTCAGCATGAGCTCACAGTGTGCAAGACAACACAGAGTGAACTAAAACAATTGTTAAAAGCTATTACAGTCTGTCATGTGAGGTATAGTTACTAAATGTGCAGCAGGGGCAGAATATCTGCATGGCTGACATCTTGATAGGCTGACAAAAGAAAGATCCTCCTGTTTGGTTCACTGATGATTTAAGTGTATGTGGTTTGAATGGAAACCTGTAAGTAGGGGCCCTGATGTTTTTTTTTTCTTGCCTCTTATTGTGTAAAGTGGCAAGAGAATTTACAAGTACTGTACTCAAAAATGTATGAGTGAAGCTGATCATTTTTAATAAAGTGAGACCTTTGCATGTGACACACATGTCAGCAGAATGGATTGGTATCTAGTCCTACTACCGTTTTTTGAAACATTATTTAAAATGCAAAAAAGGGGGAATGATGACTCAAACAGGAAAGTGTGGTGTACTCAGCAGGATGTGATATTTGGGTAATAACTGGTTGTGAACCCGTAGCTCGATACTTGTTAGTGTAACCACTTTCAGTCTTCATTCATTTTCCTTTTCGGCAGATAGAACGCTCTAATGACAAGAGAACAGCATCAGTAGCTAAACAAGTCCAGCAACTTGGGAGGGACTGCAACTGCTAAACACACTTAATGCGTTTTAATAACTTCACTCTTGTTGAATAGATCTTTTGTGGGTTTTGTTTTTCACTCAGCTTTGACAAACATGTATTTCATCTTACTGCACGACCACAGTTAAATGTTTTAATTCAAATAGTTATTTTAGTGGCTCTGTAATTGGTATGCGATGTAAGATCTAGGGGTTTAAAGCCAACTGTGTGAGAGGTGATGCTCGACACAGTAGTTTGGTTGTAGTTGTTGTTTTTAGTAAGCAGTTGTGACTTTCTGCTTCTGTCCTTTTTTGTTTTTGTGGTATTTTTAGAGCTCCAACATAACTCTTACCTTACTACAAATGATCATAGGATCTGGGTCAGAAGGACAAACTATATTATTGTTTCTGTGATCAAATGAGGTTTATACAGTGCACTCTGCTAAGCCACACTACAGCTGTATCCCCTCATTATACTTTGATGTGTGTAATTATCCTCAAAATGCTCAATTTGTGCAGCTGCTTATTTGGTAAAGTGTCAACAGTAATTGTCATTGTTTTGTCTTTTCCTTTCTTTAGTTTGATGTGTCCAAGCTTTCACCAGAAGAGAAGTGGAGGTTAGTATCTTTGCCACACATTTAATGGATTGTGCATTTAATTTTGTAACATATATGATATGATTATTTTCTCTCTGAAATACATTCAAATGGGAGGGCCACTAATCTGTACAACAAAACTCTTTTATGCGTTTGCTGGAAGGCATCACAGTCAGACTAGGTTAGCCAGTCTCAGTGTACAGTAATATTTCATGATTTCTGGGTATTGAAGTTCACATGTTTCAAGCAGTTCACAGTCATTGCCATTAGGAGACACCAGTGTACAGCGCACCTTTAAGGGCGCGCCTATCCTGCATTGTTATGAAACAACAGTGTGACTCCTAGCTACATAACATTAACATGAGTATGTTCCTCCTTTTTCCACAGGGTGGAGCATGCAAGAATGCATGCCAAACACAAAGGCCATGAGGCCATGCACGCAGAGATGGTGCTGATCCTCATAGTCACCCTTGTCGTCGCCCAGCTAGTCCTCGTGCAGTGGAAACAGAGACATCCAAAGTCATATAATGTAAGACACACAAGCAAAACATTTGAAGCTCTCTATGCAACGTTGGGCAATACCATCATGTGAAGACACATAATTAAAATAATTTGTGTGTTTTGGATACAGCTGTGAGCTAGTGGGATGTGTGTTTGCAGGGATGGGGAAGGAGGGAATAAGAGGACATGTAGTGGCACAATGTTGTCTCTCACAAGTCTGCATTTTCTTTTAATATCCCTGTGGCAGCACACGACTGTATCAACACTTGTTTCCTCAAAATAGGAGAAATATGATTATTTTTATATATATATATATATATATATATATATATGAAATGGTGGTAACTTTTTTTATCCCTGGTGCACATACATCTTCTAACATGTATGCTCTGCTGTATTGTAGCTGGTGACTCTATTCCAGATGTGGGTAGTTCCTCTCTACTTTACTACCAAACTTCACTGGTGGAGGTTCCTGACCACGTGGTTTATCTTCTCTGTCATCACCGCGTACATCTCCTACCGTGCCACTCGCAAGCCGCTGGCCTGCACCACACCGAGGTATAAGCATTGTTTCTACTTAACCGTATCCTGTAATTGAAGAGATCTGCCTTTCCATCAATGCGGATTGAACTGTCCATAACATATTCTGACATATTCCTTCTCTTTGGCTACTGTAGGTTGGTGTATAAGTGGTTCCTCCTTCTCTACAAAATCAGCTATGCCACAGGAATAGTTGGCTACAGTGTCGTCATGTTTACACTTTTTGGTATAAACCTAATATTCAGGTATGTATTGTCAGTTTCATATCGCTTCAGTGGTGTTAACTTTAACCATAACCAAAATTTTCAGTGGGTATTGCCTTTCACCATTGAAAAAAATCCTTCAAACTGTAGGCTGCTGTTGACAAGAGTTGAATTTTTATCTTAAATGTATAAAGTTCAGTGAAAATAGGGGGTTTCTTCCTGGACTCTGTCCCCCATGTGGAAGTTGCTCCCACAACTTCAACTATTCACTTGAATCCCTAATTGATAGGTGCTTTACTCGTCTTTTTTTAAAAATTGAATTATTTGGTAATCTGGCTCTGTGGTTGGTGGCTTGTCTTTTTTATGTATTGAAGCACTACAGAATCCAGCACCCACCAGGATTATAGAGTTTGTCTGACTTTATCAGAAACATGAGCAACAAGTAAAAACTTTTTACTTCCTGCTTCATGGTGTTTACATAATCCATAGCTGCCCTCAGGTGCCAGTATTTAAAGGTCAACTCTGGTGGTTTGACAGGTAAAGTAAACACCATGTGATAAGTTAAAAAATCCATTGTCACTGTAAGATATTATCATTCAAGATGACATACAAACATACGTAGTTATCATAGAAACTTCCTTATAGGCGAGGAAATGACAAAGGTCTCTTCTGTTTGTTCCTGATGGTCAGAGAGATGAGGACAAAGAAAACGTTTCCGTTTTCTGCTTCAGACAGTCTCCAGAAAGAAGTGGAAGTTGCTAATTTTAGCTGTATTTAAAACGAGCATTACTCCTATGATAAGTGATTCTGCTAATAGCTAATTCTTCTTTCTTCCAAAAAAATGTGAACTTTGCTGTAGACTGAAAATATAAAACAGACAAGTGTATGAACTAAATAAAAGCTGATGTTGAACACAACCTGAGCCATGATTCCCATACAGTGCCTTCTCTGTCCAGGATAAAGCCAGAGGATGCAATGGACTTTGGTGTTTCACTACTGTTCTACGGGCTGTACTACGGGGTCCTAGGAAGGGACTTTGCAGAGATGTGTGCAGACTTCATGGCTTCAACTGTTGGGGTAAGTAGACAGATTGCAGACACTGTTTGTTTCTGTGCCATGTTGGATGTAACAGCTGTAAGCTAAAATGTAATTTTGACTGTTCTCTCTCTCTTTTTTTTATTTTTAGTATTACAGTGCATCCGGCATGCCCACCAAGCACCTCTCTGACAACATCTGTGCTGTGTGCGGTCAGCCCATCCTCGTAGATGTCAGTGAGGAGGGGATCATTGAGAACACGTACAGATTGTCCTGCAACCATGTGTATCCTTCTCGTCATGCTACCATCTCTTTTGTCAGTGAAAGAGAAGTTCAGCTGCATGATGGAATATTCAATTTCTATAAAAGTCATGTCGTGGGTTTATGTACCATGTACTAAATTAGCAGGCCAAAGAGGAATTGGCAGAGTTAACTTGACCTTTATGTCAGACTGTTGATGTTATGATAGTCTGTTCATCTGAATTTACATTACTTCCCCAAGGATTTTCCTCTGCTGCTTGTACACTGTAAATAACACGCAGCCTTATTTAGTGTCACAGTGATGTTTTGTTTGGGTATTTCTCATGCGTAGATTTATATTTTATTAATTTACAACTTATTGTTAAGCTTGCTGGTTTTCTGATTGGTGCTTTCAAACCTCTTGTACAGCTGAATTGAATCGCATCAAATTAAACAAGACGGAATTCCCTGTTTACAGATAATTCCAAATCATATATCAGCAGGCCGATATTATTGGCTAATATTGGTTTGTCACTGAAATAACTTCATTAGCACATAGGCAAAAGAACTTTTCAATACATTATTAACTAGTTTACATAATTTAATGTTTCTATATTTTGTCTAGATGGTTTTAGTTATTCTTTATAATAATTGAACCTCCCAATTAAGTTTACTGTCCAACACTTGCAACTGTTACTGTCAAATTTGATAATAAATAAATTGTTCAGCTGCAAAAGATCCTGTCAGAAAGTTTGGCAACAATTCTGGAGCATCTGTCTCCAATCCTAAATTTATATTGGTTTTTTTTTTTAAATCTCTCAAATATATACATTGGCATCAGCCCCAAAAATCCAAAATTGGTTGGGTTCTAATAATTAAATTTGAGTAGAATTTGCAAATATCAGCGTAACCCTGTAACATCGGTGTCTGCCAGAGCAGTAACTGTTGGTATTTAAACCAATTTAGAAAGTAATTTTCTGTCCTTTATAAAGTACTAATACGATTATTTTATAGAACTATTTTTTTAATTATTAGGCCTATGCCTAATGGCAATTATTAATTGAAATGGACTTTTACTTTACCATATTCGTAGTCGATCTAACAGGTTGATGCACAATAGCTACAAATAGAATAGGTTTTCATATTTCATCGATAAGCTGCCGTTTCCAAAGTGATTACATTTTGAGCCAGTACAGGGTTGAACTGTTGCTCACATACTGCTGTACCGAGCCTTAACTCCCCAACCAGGTTCCATGAGTTCTGCATAAGAGGATGGTGTATCGTCGGAAAGAAGCAGATGTGCCCGTACTGCAAAGAGAAGGTGGACCTGAAGAGGATGTTCAGTAACCCGTATCCTTTTTCTGCTGGAATTCCCACACATATGAGCTTTATCTGCTGTTGTCTGTGATGCATTATTTCACTGTTTTTGTTTATTTCTCACTGAATATCTAATATAATTGGTATAAAGTGCAGTGGGCATGCGCAGACAGTATAGTCTGTATATAGGATGTGTAGATGGTATAGAGGATACGCCTCATGGAAGAGGAACAGAAAAGTACCTTCAAGTCCGAATCTAAATTGGACATTTTCACATATGACATCTAACAAGCGTTCAGGAAACCCAGTCATGCAAGTTACAGGAGAAATACGTCTTTCTCCTGTAACAGAGGAAGTTTTGACTGTAGAGTTTCGGTGAATTTTTCAGGCAGCTCATTGCAGGCTATTTAGAACGAGATATGAATCATTTATAGGTTGTATACGAAGTTCCTGTTCCTTTTTGTGGCTCAGAGTTTACGCTTCAGAAAACTTGCAAATCCATACAATAAATATTGCCCTTTAGAGAAACTGAAAGTAGTTTCTACCTCCTCCCAGCCATGTGCCATCAGTTGAATGTGTTATTAAGGCTTTATATTGGCACCCATTTATTAACCGTTTTTGAAGCTTTTTTTCCTTAACTTTTTTTTTTTTTTAGCTGGGAGAGGCCACATGTCATGTATGGACAACTTTTAGACTGGCTTCGGTACTTGGTGGCCTGGCAACCTGTTATTATTGGATTTGTGCAAGGTATCAACTACATCCTGGGTCTGGAGTGACCTGCGACTGTCAGGAATGGACATACACGCCATACGGAGAAGATATGCACTGGCTCAAAAGACTGAGAGCCTAACATTGAACTAAAACACCAATAAAACGTGTCTATACTTTTTGTATATATTTATAGGCACATATCTGTATTTACAGTTTATTTGAATTTTATCGGTAATCTGAATTTGGATGTCTGTCAATTTTCCAGAAGTTGCTTCACACAGCGTTACATCTTAATAATTGGTTTGTGCATCTTGTGGCCTAGTAAAACGGTTGTCAGAATCATTAGAGAGGTGCTTTTTACTAATTTATGTCTTAAAGTTTGTTAATACTTAGTTAAAGGATCGTGCTGGAGTTTTTATCCTCATGTCTGATGGCTATCACACGAGTAATAAATATTGAATGAAAATCACCATAAGTAATTTCCCCCTGTGCCTCCAAAATACATGAACACAGTATCTAAAGACTTCCTCTGGGGTCATCTAAAGAGGTACTGCACACTTAAACGTGTCTTTTTAAGCTGTAAACTAAATGATATGACTGTACTTTGATTAAACACATCAATGCTGGTGTTAATATTGACATTTCTTACCAAATTTATAATTGGCATTTACACGCCATTTACTGTTTCAAATCAGCCCTGAACCGGCAAGGCCGCCATAGAGTCGACCGGTTGGGACCTATCTACGTCATGAAATTGATATAAATAAAAGAATGTTAATGCCCTCTAATCAGTGTCAGTCTCACCCGTGTCCCCTGACCCACACACTATGTAGCCACGCCTCCTACAGTTGTTCCCCCGCTCCTCTGTTGCATTTTTTAAATATGTTGGGAGAGAGGGTTCTAGCAGAATTTGCGGGCATAGTTACCCTTTAATGTCATGTCATCACTTATATATAGCTGATTGACATCGATTCCGTACTCTGAACTCAAGTGACCTCTGTGAGAGTTTCACAAGTGCTAACAGTCACGCACCATGTGAGCGGAGGAGTCATCATTGGGGAAAAAAGTGCTAATCGTACTTAAACAGAGGATTCCTCATATAGTACTTGTTAAGATGGAACTTTTAATGTTACCGGATTTCAAAATGTCCTCGTCATTTGCTTTGACCTTTTACCCCTTTTACAATATTTCACTTCATTAAGTTTGTATGATTTGTCTACCAAACAAGGTCTTCTGTTTTGGCTCACACAATTGACTATTTGTATATAAAGGGTCAGTTCACCTACAATACTAAAAGAAAAAAACATTTTCTCATAGTTTTATCTAGCCATGCCGATAGTTTTGATCCCTGTGAAACTGTTGAGTGTGTTCTGCGGCTAATTCAGAGATTCGGGAGTGACACATTACCGCTGACATTTTTAAATCTAATTTTTCAAATGCCGTGAGCTCTACCAACAAAATGTAATTCACCTCCATTGTATTGGGGTGGCAGGAGATGGATATCACAAAGCCTGGCCAAATAAAACCAAAACTATCTGCATGGCTGGATACTGCTAGAGGTAAGTGGAACAAATAATTTGAACTTGAACTGTTCTGAAATTGGAGCGACCCAGGAAGCACACACCAAAGCTATCATACTGGTTAGTAACTTGACTAATAAACTATTGACTGTTCAAACTAGACAGAAGAGGAAAGCGACAAACTTCCCAGAATGATCTTTTAACGCATAGTGATAGTGCTGATGGTGCCAGTCTTATTTTTGTGTGATCTGTTCAACCTGAGTTCCCTTTATATGTGGGTTTTCTAGTTCAAAGTTGCTGGAAGGTGATGGTTGGTTTTTGCATTCACTGGTCACAGTACATGCCTCATAATGCCAGCTGTCTTTTACTCTGACCTCTCTACCAACTCGCACAGTAAAGGGACTGTGTACGTACAATACATACTAACATGATCATTTTGTTTAGTTGTCATTGTTTTGATCAAGATCAGTTAATAAATGTCACATGGTTCAGATGGTGTGTAGATGTTTTTTCCATGCGTCCTTGAGTTTTATGTTTCCAACCTTTAAAGCCAAGTAATTGTTCACTGGATGACATTATATATTGACACAATTGGAATCAGCTGTGAGTCAGTCAGCACTCTTGATTTATGTAACCATAAGTTGTGTCAACAACCTGCCAAGAACGTGGGCTATTTTGTGAGGAAATCCCCACATACTGTATGTCCACACATTTATGTGTTCAAGTGGGTGTAGGGAAGTGAATTATGTTTGTGTATATATAATCCCAACTGGCAGTCAACAGCACAGAGCTCTCACTGGAGGAGTCAGTATGAAGCTGTCATCTGTCGCCAAAGGTAATAATACTTAATACTAATGCAGTCATTTCCACTGTATTATGGCATTAATTGTGAATGTGTTGTATCTCTGCAACAGTCTTGGGATCTCTGTGTCTGCTGCTTGCAGATGGATTTCCAGGTACAGTAGGTTTTATGGGTAAAAGCTTTATTTTTATGTAATTCAATTTTTGTGCTAACCTAAATTTGTTCTTCAGTTTCAGAGGATGATTCTCCAGAGATCATTGGGCCACAGCATGTTCAAATAAAAGCTCATCCAGGTAACCCTTGTGCATAGAGAAATTACCAACTGCTATCAAGTGTTTCCTGATATTTATTACTGGGTGACAGCTCACGTGGATTTTTATTATGAAGCTTTTTTAAAGGGTTCCTGTACATATATCAAAGCTATACTGTAATTGTGTTCTGCCTTACAGGTGAGAGGCTGTTTCTTCACTGTGAAGCATTTGCAAATTGTGAAGACGATATGGCAATCATCTACTGGCTCGTCAATGGCTCTTTCCCTGAAGAAACGGCCAGCAGTGACAGAATAGTAGAATCAGAGGAGTGAGTATTACCTTAACTGAACATATAATCTTAGCCATGCAAGTGCAATTGTCAATATAGTTTGTTAGCTGCCAAGCTGGAGTATATTCTTGTCTTCAAATTCAGTTCTGCAGACTGCTGTTAGACAGCAGGACAAAATAATGATTGATGTTGCATCCTGAAACCAACCTGCGGCTGAGCTGTAATGACTGTTCGTTTCAGAACAACTTTAGAGGAGGGTGCGATCCTACAGAGGAGTTTGCTGTTGAAGAACGTCACATCGGAGGACCTCAAATCCACCTTCACCTGTGTTGTGACAAACGCTGCTGGAACGGCCCACAAGTACACAAAGTTAGCAGCAACAAGCAGTGATTGTAATATGGGGAAAAGCAGAAAACACTGAATGTTACTGCAGTAAGAAAGTGGAATTCTGAGCCATTTTTACTTGCAAACTAATTCATATCTAACAAGAGTCAACATTATCTGTGAATTTACAATTGTGTTATACTGTTGGGTGGGAGAAGGACTATGCCAAAGGAAAGTTGGCTGAAGAAAAGTACAAAACTTGGGGTGCATGTGGTTCCACAATAATTCATTTTCCTTTGATGATAATCCCTTCTGTGTGACCAATGGTGTTGCAATGCATATTCTGATCCTCTGGGAAAGAATAAGTACTAGGAAACAACTTAAATTGAAACCAAACAGCAGCTGGTGGATGATATTACTTACCTTTCCTAATTTACATTTGATGCAGAATTTTGAGGATTCCCCTCTTTATCCAAGGAAACAACGCCCAGAGGCAACATTTTACATGGAACTGAATGCACCCTTGTTACAATTGTAGTAAACTGTCTAAATTACTGTCATTTAGATGACTACCACACAAAGGTACTATCTATTGACTGCAGAATATATATATAGAATATTGTAACAGTTATTTGCTATGCTTGTGTATCATTTGTGTCTGTGTTTGCTGGCAATATGCCGTCTTGAATTTATATATTTTTGAACCATATAAAAATATACTCCATAACGAGACAAAGCCGACCCTGTGGTTGTTTCCAGAGATTTATGGTAAATCGTGCCATTTAATTCACACAGGTAACTTTTTCCACTGCCAGTACTTTCATAACCTGTACAACATAAACTGAGATCAACACTTGGATGGCAGTGATGTAAACTAAACAGGGATTAGAGTACAGATACTTTTTAGCTATATGTAGGATAAACAATCGCAGACCTACAGCTCTTCAATGTGATCACGCACCAAAACATTAATCCAAGCAGCCAACAAGCATAACTGATTAACAAAAGTGCTTAAGAGTGCAAAATAATTTGGTTTATATATTTTAAATTATACTATGACTCAGGACAATAGGCATATTCCTCAGGATATATTGTTAATGGTGAAGTTAAAAAGTTATATGAAGGAATTTTAAGACTAAGCCACAACTGTAGACCTAGTAACACTAGTTATGCAACAATTAATGTCTATCAAAAATCTGATTGTATATGCATTGTATAAAAACAGGAACAAATAAACTCCCAAAGTAAGGCCCCTTAATATCTCACAGCTTCTGTCAATCCATATTAACACACAGCAAACCCACACCATCTCCATTTCCTTAAAAAGATTATGTTTCCACATCAGTGTAACTTCAGAAGTGATTATGTTTGGCTCCAAGGCTCCATTAGTGCACATGTTGGTTGAACAGCAGAGGCACATGTCTTAAACAGTTGTCCTCCTGTTGGAATTCAGTGGAAGGCTTGGCCTTTATTTTGCAGTGATCAGTGTTTAAAAGAGTCAGATCAACTAGATGCTGCCTCTGAGGCTCACACACCCAGCTCTTCCAGGCAGCGCTGTAAGTTGTCATTCCTGCCAGGATGCAGATTTTCTCCCATCTTCTTCCTGATGAGGGCAGCAGCATCTTCAATGAATGTTGGCCACTTTACAGAAGAGGTGCAGAATGACTGGAGAAGTTCCATGTTGCTCTTGAGCGCCATTCCAAACAGGAACCGCAGGAAAATGTCCAGTTTGCCGACCTCACACAGCAGGCTTCTGTCCACGGCGCTTTTGTACAGCTCCATCGCCTTGTGACCCTTGAAAATCCCCTTGAACTTGTCTTTCAGTTGCTGATCAAAAATGTTCTTCCCCTGGTTTCTAAAGGAGAGAAACGCATAAAGAGCAGCCAGGTACTCCTGCATGGTGGGGTGAATAAAGCTCAAGACTTTCTCATGAGACAAGACAAATGGCTTTGTGATGTATTGTGTGCACAGGCCACTGTTAGTCACTGCCTCCTCGTTGCTGATTCCAACCTCTTTCCAGTCTGACTTGGTGATCTTGAACTGGCCTTGTTCCAGCATGTTCAAGGCCAACTTTCCAAGTTTGATGAGGAAGTCTCTCTCTTTATCTGGGCTGCGATCTGGAGCTCTAAATATGCGATGCTGACGTGTGAGTGCTAGCAGCAACTTTGTGTACATGTAGGTGATGCTCCTGGGCAGCTCTGCCTGTGTCCCCCGTACCCTAAATATGTGCTGGCACTCATCAGCCACCAGTGAGCAAAACAAGGGCAGGTGGCACATGATGCGGAGGGTTTTGAAAGTGTTGATATACGCAATAACTCGAGCTGCTTGATCTGGGTCCTGAAATCTCTTCTTAAAGTAGACATCCCTTTCAGGGTCACAGAAACCACACACGTCTATCTCATCATAAGGCATGTCCCAAGGAAGGCAGCGTTTTACTTGCGGCCGAGAAGTGACCACGAACAGGCCGCGGTAGAGCAGCCTCCCTCTGAGGAGGTTGACCACGATGACGTTCAGGGTGGCGGAATCTGTGAGGTCACTGAGAAGCGTGGTGTTTTGAAAGTCAAGCTTCCCATTGTACTCATCAAGACCATCAAAGATAAACATTATTTTGCAGTCTTCGCTTCTAAAATCCTCATCCCTCAGTTTCTTGGTTTCTGGGTAAAGTTTTTGTATTATGTCCAACAGGGAGTTCTTACAACCCTCAAACTGTTTGAGTTCTCTGAACGTCAAAGGAAACAAGAAAGACACGTGTTGGTGAGACCGCTCTTCAATCCAATCGAGGACTAACCTTCTGACCGCCATTGACTTCCCTGATCCTGCCACTCCAGTGATCAACATGAACTTAAAGCTTGAGCGCTGAAGCCTTTTAGCACTCAAAATATCCTTAGTAGAAAGCAGCTTCGCTGCTTCCCGGTTGCTGTCTAGCTTTTCTATGGTCATGACCTCATGTTCAATATTTGGGCCATTATCACAGGTTGAGGTTATGTAGAGATCAGTAAAGACATCGTCAAGAGGCCTCTTCTCTCCCTGCATGGCCACATCCTCACATACTTCACCGTATTTCCTCTTCAGAGTCTCGCTTAAATCGTGACGTACTTCATCTGAAAAAAGAAAAATGTGCATGTAAATATTTGTAACATTATCTAATTTGTTTCAAACTGACAGTGAAAAGGGTAGCATTTAATCCAGAACAGTCAAAGTAAAAGCCTTTGTGGCACTTTGACTATTATCTTCTTTGCCTTGTGTAAATAGATTAACCATCCCCTTTGTTGAGATTAAATTAACAGTAATAAGCCATTAAGACATACAGGAGCCTACTTACTTCTGATGCACAACGTCTGGAGATAATCAATCATCTTCTTTTGCCCAATTTCCTCAAGAAGGGTTTTGGTGATCTGCAAAGATACCTCCAGGTTGTAACACTCGAGCAACCGGTCCACAAGGTCCACCATGTCCAAGCCTTGGGGAGGAGTGTTGAATGACTGTGGGTAATGCTTCCACAGCATCATCTTGAATCTCTTAAAGTCCCCCTCGGACAGCATCCCAAGGATTTTACCAATAGCCTGATTCCAAAGGAAGGATAAAATTCAGTGCTGACGTTTACAACTAGAGGGCACGTTCTACTTAATATCTTTAAAACTGATAAAGACAAAAGGGGAACACAAACTTACCTTAAATGTAAATGCCACTGTCAGAGAAGGGTGCCTGATCTCATTTGGGTTTTGGATTAACTCGGGTGTGTCAGAAGGCTGTGAGGCAGTATCATCTTTGCTTTTAACCCTGTTGACAGTGGAGAGATTTAAACACATTTTAGCATCAATCTAGTATGTAACCACACACACAAACATGTACAAGTGCCATGCCATGGGTGTATTTCTTACTTGAGGATTCTCTTTTCACAATCGTCACTGTCCAAGGAGTAACAGCTAGAGTATGAATCTGCTCTGTTCAGCTGGACCCTAAAACCAGGATGACAAGAGGGCTTTAATTATATTCAGTGCAACTACATGATGGCATAACAGTTTTCCTTGGATACAATGAAAGTGAGAACAAGGTAAAATAATATTGTCCTTTCGATAAAGTATATCGAAAGGACAATATTGCAAGCACAGCTGCTTCCTGGGTTTAAGGTGATGAATACATGAATTTATAGACTGATTTAAGCTTTGCTGAATACTTTGTCTGGTTTGTACCTCGTGGAGGATCCATCTTCATCATCCATGTTGTCTTTGTCCTCCACACTTGTAATTGACCAGTAGCTCAGAGCTGGAGACAAAGCCTGGTCCACATAATGCCTGAAAAAAAAAAAAAAGAAAGATGGCAGAATGACTGTTTGTTAATTGCTTAGTGCCCGAATAACAAGCAATCACAGGCTTCCAGCATTCACACCAACCAGATAACCAGCCTTAGAGCTTAGTACTCTTTCTCAAGCAGCATCAAGGCCGTCAGGTCTTGGGTATTTGAATTGGGGACTATAAGGACTTATGAAGGTTGATGGACAAGCATGAACTTAACCCCATTTTGTATTTTTATTTATTTTATTATTTTTCATTTTTTTGGCTTTGTATTTATTCTGCTAAGACTCTGAATATCTAGTTTTTGTGAGGTATTTGTTGTCATGTGAACACCTGGGCTTAGTACTGACACATCTCATCTTTCTGTGAAAATTGCGGAGGCAGCCGTTAACATACAGCAACAGACACAGACAGGTACAGATATTCCCCTCAAACCTGGTACATAGACTGCTGTAAAAAGATTTCCAGATAAGTTCTTCATTCAGCCCACTAGAGGAAACTGCTGAGCTGCCACACCACTCTGTTGTTACATATAAAGTGTAGTGATAGTCATTTCACTCAGTACTGTACCATCTGCAGAGAGCAAATGATAG
Source organism: Macquaria ambigua (assembly GCA_008360985.2). NCBI lineage: Eukaryota > Metazoa > Chordata > Actinopteri > Centrarchiformes > Percichthyidae > Macquaria > Macquaria ambigua. Next base: position 40,995 of record VMKM01001942.1, on the reverse strand, counting down.
GATAAGTTGTTATTGTTCTATTTTAGATATATTTTCACTACTTGCCATAAAAATACTACCCAGAGTTACTATACTACAGCGATAGGGAGCTAGTAAATAAAAAATGTCCCTACCAATGGCTAGTATCCATTGGACTCGGTCCCAGGTCCAGAGAAGGTCTTCTCTCAGGGATGTAGTATAGTCCATCATCTTCAATAGACACACTCTGTTCTCTACCAGACACTGCATCCCCAAGGGAAGAGCTGCCTGACAGCGCATCCATCGGCTCTATTTCGGTGTCGTCCATCATGTCATAGAGAGGGGTCAGCCAACGACTAACATGAGGAGCACACACAGTGATCACCCTTTGTTTTCTCAGGACAGTAACCTGTCTGTACCTGCAGAAGAACGAACATGAAAAAAGATATATATCAACTTTCACATTATCTATTAGGGTGTATAAAGGACGTTACACCAAACCAGATGTTCAGGTTTCTTCTGTTGGAAGCTTATTCAGCCTGTGTCTGCACTACATTATGATACTGCATTACCTTGTCAAAAAATCAGAAACTGAGGCTCCATATCATTCAGTCTGACTGACTAAACTAAATCTCATCTTACACTAACTTTAGCTAACTGTTACATGGCCTAATTTTAAAAATTCTTTGGCCTTTCTACTTCACTCTTTCGCCTCCACGAGATATATCAGTGTCATATGTCTCACCAACACCGGCCTCTCCACATGCAATGAGCGAAAGTAATGTCTGCGGGATTTTATGATGCATATATGATTTAACGTTAACTGAGGGAGCTAAATAGTTCGTTAGCTAGCGTTAGCTTATAACTTTGAATTTGGGAATGAAACTACGCCAACAGACTGGCGCACCAGGTAGACTCAGACCAGGAGTAACGTTATGGCAAAATGATAAAAACATTACTTTCATAACGGTCAAACATGTTAACGCATTGGTAATTACGTAACGTTAAATACATTATTACTACTTTCTAATTTATGCAATGAACAAACGTTAACCACGGGTTACATACCTTCCGCTCTGTCCGATTCAGGAAGCCAAAGTTTCTTCTTCTTTCTTGTCTAATCTCGTGTGCAGCAAAACATTACAAAGCAGACTCTGCCATCTACAGGTTGAAGTGTGAAAAACATGCAGTCTGCTCAGACATGAGAAGGAGGAGAGGAATGACCAGTGGTGGAAGAAGTACTCAGATCTTTTACTTAAGTTAAAGTAGAAATACCACACTGCATAGTGGTAATTACAAATAAAGGTCCTGCAGAAGTTTAAGTAGCATACAAATATAAATATAGCATAAAAAGTAAAAATAGTGTTATATTATTATGTGTATAGTATTTTATTATTACTGGTGCCTTAACATATAAGAAGCATTTTAATGTAGTCATCTTAATTACTTGAAATACTGTTGTGTAGTTTAATCTATAACAAGGCATCATATTTTACGAGCTGGTGACACATTTTATGTGTATGATACTGTATGTAAAGTCTGCAAGTGACTATTAGCTGACAAGTAAATTTAGTAGAGAAAAGGTACAATATTTCCTTCTGAAATGTTGTGGAGTTTAAATATTAAGTATGATAAAAATGGAAATACTCATGTAAAGCACAAGTACCTCTAAAGTGAACATAAGAACAGTACTTTAGTAAATGTACTTTGTTATTATTTAGTCAAAATCTTTTCAACATTAGCTAATGAGAAGAAGGTATTATGAGGTATTATAATTCATTGCATATTTAGTGCATCCCTCGACAAGACTGATCTTTTCGTCTTATGGCACTGCTGTTATACAAGGCTGATACTGTATATGTCAAATATAACTGCAACTACTGTGAGTGTTTGTGTGTATGCATGGCCAGTGTATTCAATCAGCTAGAATTTCCTTCTGGCTGGGTATCTACTGCATAATATGATTCATAAAGGTTGTTTATTAGCTTGTATTTCATTATTGTTTATGTTATTTTCATTTCCATTTAAAGGTGAAATCCAGTCATATTATCAAGCAGGTATAGTTTCCTGTCCTTGTATTGATTTATGATTATTGATGATCTTGAATGTCAAAGCTAGCACTGTTGGGGTTTCTGCTGTATTGGTCCCGTCCACCTGCTTGTTTAATATCATTGGCAACACTTTGAAAAATGTCAGTAAATTATTCGTTATTGAAAGCATGTATTTTCTTGTTTATGTCACATCATTCTTATGGTACTTTTCATCATTTATTTGTGCTGTTAATAATTAATCATTTGTTATTCTACTGAATGAAAGAGTTGGACGGAATTAAAATAAATAAATAAAAAAGAAAGAAAGAAAAAGACACAAAACCACAGTACTGTCTCTAAAGAATAACAAACATATTGAAACGAAAAGTGTGCATGTACTCATTGGTGTATTTATTTGTTGAGCTATGGTATGCCATTCAGTTTAAATGCAGTATTTGCTGTACAATTAGTGTTCATGCAGTGAAAATAGGCTTATGCCTTGAAGCTGTTTACCAATACATGAAAAAAGCGAAGCGCATGTCAGCATCCTTGTCTCGTTTAGTGACCGCTACGCTGCGCTTTGTGTGATGGAGGCGTGAGCAGCGACAAAGACGGCAGGAGGAAACGGTGGCGTGTATGAGGGGTGATTAGTGCCGGAGGGGTTAGAGGAGAAGCAAAGGAGTCATTGTCAGAATATAATTTGTGTTGAATGGATTTATTAGTGGCTTGTTTTGGAGTTTATCTTGCAGTATGGAGAATAAATAGACTGTTCTTTTTTTTTTCAAGTATAGCATGCCATCAGTGCTTATCGTGCTTGCAGAAATGTATTAAAAATGATTAAAAACATTCATCAACACCCACACAGACCTGGGCCCATTCCATGGCTGCTTCCAGCTTGGTCAATTCATAGTGTCCATGGGTGGGAAGCCAGTGGGGGGTGGGTGGGGGTTGGGTGATGGACCCATGAGCACAGTTGCCTAAAAGACAGGCATTATTATAGACCACTTGGAAGTCAGACTTCACAATACCATCTCTTGAACAAGGGCATAAACTCATATAAACGCATATTAACTTATATAAACTGCTGTTATGCTGTAGATAAGCCAGTTTGAAGCTGTAAAACATGAGCAGTTTTTGTTTGTTTGAAGATGAAGTTTTCCTCGTGGCTTTTTGCAGAGCTTTAGGCTATACAGCTGGGATCAAGGGTTCAAACTAGACTATCACAGGATTTAATGAACTAAATTCAATGATAAAGACAGTTATTACCCCATATTAGAGTAATTCCTAATAGGTCCAGAAAGATTATGAGGCAGTGTTAAAGCTATTGCAATATTATTAGAATTTTATAGACTATAAAGATTTATTCATCGGGACCAAATAGATTGCTGACAAAGATAAACAGCTCTCTGAAAAGACTATACTTCTCCTTACTTTTGGTACATATTAAAAGTAGCACATTTTACATAAAAAAATACATGCTAGGCAAGCATCAACTTGAGTCCCAGCAGCAAATCTGAAACTGGCAAAATAGCCTACTCGCCTACATTAGACATGTCACTGTCCACATTCCTCTAAAATCAACAGTGGTGAAACATTTTTAAATCATGTTAAAGTATACTAATTAATACTAGTATGTATTACAACCACCACTTCCCTGTACTGTGGTAAGTGGTTGGATGGACAGTAAAATGACTGAATGAACTAAAAGTCTCAATTAAATAAATGAAAAAGACATTGGTTTTCTAAAAAAAACTTTTTTTTTTAAACAGTCAGCGCTGTACTATTAACATCAGCCAAGCTTTTCATGAACTCAGCCCTTATTCTTATCAAATGGATGTCATTAATTCCCATTATGACACATCTCCTGCTCAGACTCCCCATGCTGCTTTGTGGCATTAATCACCCCTCATACATACATACTTCGCACGGTGAGGGCTATGACTCCATGTCTGTGTATGAGGGAGGATGCTCAGAGTGAACCCAACCTTTCCAGACACCAGTATGAAGTGAGAGTCTGTGCGTTGTTCTCCTCTGCTTTGGATGGTACTAGGATGTATTTTGGAAGGGGGGTCGGGCAGCAGTGACCCACCAGCATCACCGCCACTGAGCCTGACATGAATGACAAGTAAAAGAGCTCTTTCAAGCGAGCAAATAGCACAGGAATGTGCACAAGTCTGCTGGGCTGCACTCGGGCTTCTCAAATCGACATTTTGGACCTTTTGGACCTACCTCGTTTTGTTTGTAAACACCCAACCCCAGCAGAGAACAATTAAGAGAGCCCTTGATTTGTATTTTATTTTATTGATTTAGAATTGTATTCTTTATCATTTTATTTTATTTTTGAGGGGGGAGTGGGTTTGTTGGGAGTGTTTTTCTTTTGTCAAGCGTGAACAAGACAAACTTCTACCATGGCACTGGTTATGGAGCCTGTGAGCAAGTGGAGCTCCAGTCAAGTGGTTGACTGGATGAAAGGTAAGGCATTCAGGCACGATGATAGCCAAACAGAAACTGATATCACCAAACTGCAATGTTGCTGTGAACATAGTGTTGCGCTGCGAGTCGAAATGCAACACAGATCCACTCGAGATGCCAAAAGAGAACAAAAACACCTGCTGAGCCTCGGGGTTTTGCCTCATTGGCATGAGGCTTCTAAGGGCTTTTAATTACAGCCTTTACATGATTTGATCGATTTTTTCAGGCAGTTACAGCGTGGAGACGACTTGTCCTTTCAGACCAACATGTTCCCCAGAGCCTAACATATTCAAATAGCACAAAACGGTTTAAAAGCTCTATTGTGTCCTGCGGTGGTTATTGTTAACGCGGGGCTGCATCGCAGGGAGCTGGGAAACACAGCGGAGATCCAGTAATTACACACGAATAATTACCCTTCTCACTGGATCTGGGGTCAGAATCTGTATTTAGAGAAAAGGGTTCAAGTCATCGAAAAAGGTTTATATGTGCAATGTTTAAAACAAGAGCTATCATAGCTCTAAATATCAGAGCTTGTGCAACCATCTGTGGGAAATGTTGATCCACACAGATGTTCTAAGTCATTAAGAAGTCACAGCTGACTTTGAAGAGCATCATGGTAGACTAGCTTGTACGGTAATATAGCTTAGTGCACTGAAACCCAAGGTGATGCTCATCCATTAAAAGCATATTAGGTCTGACAGTTATTCAAACATAAGAGCATTTTATGTAAAATAAAATACATTTTCAAACATCCAGCAGACAAATGAGGTTCAAATACATGTGCACATATTGGATCCAGCTTGGTAATGAAGCACTCTTAAGGCCAATTACCATCCAAGAGAGAAAGTGATGTTTTGACTAAACTGAACTGTTATTAATGGAGGCCTGGACATTCAATTTAAGTTGGAGAGATTGATATACAGTTGATAAAATTAGTTTATCATTTATAAAATTTGGTAGCTGTGTTGGATGAGAGGTTCCTCAGAGGAAAACTGTCAGCTCATTCAGTCTCCAAAGACCTATAAATGGCCCACACAAGCCTGTCAGGAGATTTTCACACATAACTCATTAGATTTGCTGCTTTTTGTCTGTTTGCATTACAAAGTAATTACCCCTGGCAGTCTGTTACTATCAAATATGTACAAAAATGTAAGAGGAAATGATAAACTCAGTAGGAGGGTGCTATCCAAGTCTGTGTGTTTGTCTGTTAGTACAGTAATTGTTTCAGTATATTGTGTGTTGTTTTGCAGAGCCACGTGCTCACGTGTCAGGCCACAGCCCTTCAGAGACGCTCCGGATGAAACATACACATACACATAGGCGACGTCTTTACTGCCTCACACACACACACACACACACACACACACAGCCTTAGTCATAATTCTCAGCCTGAAGGCCTTTTTCTGCTGGCTCAGACATATTATGATTGCAAAGATCAGACCTCTCTTAGTATGAGTTGTATGTTACAAATTGTACCTGAATCTGATGCTGCCTTCTAAACAGGGTGTTATTGTGAGCATGCTGGCTCAGTAAAGACACAAAGTGCAAGTGTATAGCTTCATGGAGGGGTTTATACACAAGTGAGAAATGAAGGGAGCGAGAAGCATAGACTGGATATGAGAGAGGGTTCTTCAGTGTCCCACATCTGACAAGTGGAGCAGAGGCGATTCTGTGCCCAGAGCCCAGTAATGGTAATTTAAAGTGAGGGACAGAGTGGCACTGAGAGACACTGAGGGAGAGGAAGCGGAGAGGGGGGGTTCATTCTTGTCTCAGCTCCCGAAGACTGGCAGCATTTTGTCGTTAGCATTCACAGGTTCCATTATTAGCATACCGCTCCGTGATGTCACTGGAGGCCAAATAGGGGCACCCTGTGACCTTCCCACAATCCCACTCTCCATCCCCCACGTTAGTGTTTTGTGTGAGCAAGACGCTCTATTCCCAGCTGTGACAAAGCCGCTTTAACGAAGAGACTCTCATCACAAAAGAGAAAAAGAATCCCGGCTTTGTCTGAAAATTTGTTCTTGACAAGTGCATGGTAGCTCAGCAAACACGTATGATATGTGCCTTTTCAGTGTTGTTTTTATGAATTGTATGTGTGTTTTGAGGCACAGACCTAATGCAGGCTTAGTATAATCTCTTTACTCTTCCTGACAGTGTGCATTAACATAATTCATGTTTTGTGAAGTATATCAGTTTTATTTTTGTTTTCTGTCAGACTCACTCTCTCCTCACACTGACAGTGATCAATGACAAGTCTGATTAATGTAAATCTATTCTAACAACACTAACAGCCTTAAATGTCTCTCTTACCTCACATTACCAGTGGATTATCTAGAATGGAGATCAGGATGTGTCAGTGCTGTGCTTTTAATTTCTCCTCAGCGTGCCTGATAATCTGACCCGTACATGAAATGGACAGGAAAATTGATGTAGCCGAGATTACTTAGTGCAATCAGCGAAGTATACTCCATCTAGAGGGGCTTTCTATTACATGGTGCTACAGTCAGAAGAGGACACATATGAAATAAGATATGGCATTTAAGTTGTAAAGGGGGAAAACCACCAAACTTTAACATTCATACAGCATGTTAGTTTAACGTTTTGTGTCACTCTTTGATGTGAGTTAATTCTCCCATTTCAATTATTGTAATAACATTAAACAGCACCCATCAAAATAATGCTACATGATGCTTTAAAATATCATTTAGAAATGTTAAATCCTATAGAAGGTTTTGAATTATTGCTAATGGAATCAGCAGATGCTACCATGTAGTCACTTTATGGAAAGCATCATGTCCTCTCTTCACTTATTTCTTCATTTGGTCCTGCGGTCAGGGAGAATCCCTGCCAAAACCCTGCTTCGTGGTTTCTATGGCAACATGGGGAATACTTCACTGACATAATGAGTCTCAATTAACTTGGTAAAGAGGCTGATTAGTTGAGCCTTTAAATTTTATGCAAAACCATGAAACTCCCTATGTTTCCTCTCCACCGTTTAGCTGCCAGCTAAACCCGATCTGAATGCTTGATCAGATTTAGGCACAGCACTGAGTCACATGTACATGATTGGTCCACAGCGATGAAAAGACGAGATGAGCAGAGAGTTGTCAGTGTGTGTGTGTGTGTGTGTGCGTGTGTGTGTGTCCCTCTCTCGTTGAGACCGAGTGTATAGAAAAAGCCTGCAAAGGCTTCTCTCTCTGTCTCCAGTGGTAAAAGGATAGCCAGTTAGCATGCAGAGCACTTTCTAGTGACATTCAGCTATTATATACTGTATATACGTATATAAATCAATTTGAGCTGAAAAGATTAGACAATTAATTGATTAGTCGATTGCCAGAAAATTAATCTGCAACTATTTTAATAATCGATTAATTGATTTTAAGCAAAAATGCCCAAAAAGTACTACTTCCTCTCAAATGTCAATATTTGCAGGTTTTCTTTGCCTTCTATGATAGAAAAATAAATATCTTTGGGATTTTGGACTGTTGGTCAGATAAAACAAGTAATTTGAAGACATATCTTGGGCTCTATGAAATTATGATGGACATTCTTAATATTTTCTGACATTTTATAGACTAGAAAATAATCGGCAGATTAATCGATCAGATCAAATCATTAGAAACCCTAAAATGAGTATTTGTTTTTTCAGCTTAATAGTTTGTTTGCTTGATATGAAAGTTAATAAAAGTGTAAAGCATAAAAAAAAAAAGAGTCAAGAAACCCTCATGCAGAAACATAAACTAACAAATCAAAATGTATTTACAGAATAAAATTAATTTGCTGTTCAGTTATTTGTAACAGCACACAATGTGTATGGTTTGATGATCTTGCATCATCGGGGAAGTGGTAAGAAGCTAAGAGTACAGAGGGTGGACACTATATCATGAACACCTATAGAAAATCCAATACAATGCTTATGAAATAATTACCACTTGTGTGCAGATTACATGCAATTTCTGTTGACTTTTGTGACAGAGAAGGCTTCATTTAAGTGGTAATTCTTGAGGGAATTTTTGTGCTGTTGTATTAGATTGAATTACTTTGTAAGATTTCCTGATTTTCCCCTGTATATATACTGTATTGATGCATGTGTTAGCACAGTTTCCAGTTTTAAACCTAAGCGAATAAGATGAAAGCCGTTGATGAAGACAGTAGTCTGCGGCACTTCATTGCCTGCTTCAACTGAAGACTTCACACCTGCTGCAGCAGTGAAAGATGTAAAGCAAGCTGAGCACAGACACACGGCTACTTTTTAGTTTAAATCTGAAAATGCATCTCAGGACTGTTGGCGAGGAGAGATTCGTCAGATTTCATGCCTGACGAGGACTGTCTCACACAATACAATACAACCTGTGCTCACACTTTAGAGATTTACAGCACATATTCTGGCAAGGAAAGCGATATCAAGCCCTATTAGAACACATTATGCAAAAAGAGGTTTCGTAAGAAATCAGAACGTCTGATATCGCCAGCAAACAAAATCTTCACTTTGTCGTGTTGTTCTGAAAGTTTTCTTGTCGTCCTGTGTGGTTCCCTCAGGCCTGGACGACTGCCTGCAGCAGTACATCAAGACCTTTGAGAGGGAAAAAGTAGGGGGGGACCAGCTGCTGCGTATCACCCACCAGGAGCTGGAGGATTTGGGAGTGTCCAGAATCGGCCACCAGGAGCTCATACTGGAGGCTGTGGACTTGCTCTGTGCTCTGGTGAGTCCAAGCTTCCCACGCTGTCTTCCCACTCCTCTGTACTGTCACTTCAAAGAGTCTTAGACCACTGCTGTTGGATGAAGTTTCAGTAGCACATTGGGTGACTCCTCAATTTATCAAGTACTTTCAAAACTCACTGGATTAACCCCAGAAATGTAGCGTCATCAAGCTAGAAAATAAGGTTGTTTTTTAGTCCTGAAAAACTTTGGATATGTAAGATTTCAACTAGTAGTGATGATGTCTTGGTTGTATTTTGGCCTATAAGTTATCATCCATGAAGTCTGTTAATCAGTTTACAATGTCAGTCATTTCAGGAATCAGTGAAGATTGTTATGTCAAAATAAACACAATATCCTTACAAATATCACGAGGGGCTTTAAACTTTCAAACATCACAGCAAATCTACCAGAGTTAATAATCTGGCCAAAATATCCTCTACAGGCAAATCTTACAGCTGTCATTAGTGCTGACATGGATTACAGCCTCCTCTTCAAGCGATTTCTGCTCTTAGTCTCAGAAACACAAGTTCTGTGTGTGTGTGTGTGTGTGTGTGTCAGCATGATAGACTGCTGCTCTGCTGATTGGGCTGATGTGCTGCTGAAATAGTGAAAGCCTAATATTTACACGGCGTGTCACTGCAGCGACCTCAGACCTGTGTCACCTTGTGATCCAGGTCAGCAGGATCGCGCTGACATAAGAGAAACCGGTGACAATGTAACTTCCTGTTCAGGAGAGTCTCCTCCTCCAGTGAAATCCAGTAGTTTCTGATAATGTAACACACTCACTTTAGTCAAAAACACACAGTTTAGTCAAAGAATTTAACATTTTTTTCTCCCAGAGGAGAGCCTTTACCAAAAGTCTTCACTTTTACAAATCACTCCACTTGTCTATGAATATGGACTTTTTTCCATACCTTCTTTTTAAATGCATTCACTCTGTAAATTTGCTGTAAAGTTTTGTCTTAAATTTGCCGTATCAGGGAAAAGATCTTAACTCTTAAAACCTTTCTTTCATTGTTTTTCCTATTATTCATTGGTGTGTTATGTTTCTTTGCTTGTTTATATTTTGGGGTCTTTGTTAGTTGATTTATGCATCTGTTATGTCACAAAAGTAAAAAATGTGTATGTGTAATCTAAGTAGGGCTGCAACTAGCAATTATTTCCATTATCGACTAATCTGCAGATTATTTTGTCGATTATTCTTTTGTTACATAAAATGCCAGAAAATACGAGCTTTCACAGAGCCTTCAAATGACTTGTTTACAACAATATAAAAGAGAGAAAAGCAGCAAATCCTCAAATTGGAGAAACTGAAACTAGGCAATAATCCTTTGTTTTTTTCACTTAAACGATTAATTGATTTATCAAAGTAGTTGCCAGTCAGTTTGACAATCTATTAATCCATTAATTGTTTCAGCTCTACATCGAATGTTCTGCATCTGCTTCCCAGTAGTATGCTGTCTATTTGAGATAGTAGAAGCTAAAAGTTAGCTAACCAGTGAAGGAGTTTTATTCTTCACAACTTTTAACAAGTGCAGTTTGATTTAATCTCTATGTAATTGTAAAGTTCTCTTTTGTATTTGAGGAATATTTTTTAAATTGGTTGTAGGCGTTTCATCCATCTGTGGTATCTTGCTGAGTCATTTCTTAAGAGGCTGTAATTTCCTTCCTTTTCAGATCCTTATTGTTATTTGCACACTGAGGGGACAGTCAGACGATCAAAACCTATACATTGATGGTCTCTGTCAATACCAAGCATTGATATTGCTGCTGATTTGCTGCTGTTATACAAAAACACACATGTACATGTACATGTATGACTGAGGAAATATGAAAGGAGAAGGTGGTAAAGGATGAATGAGAAGTAGGAATGAAGGAGAGAGAAGACAGGCATGTGTTAGCCAAAGAGACACATAGAGAGACTGGATGGAGATTTAGTGGTCTGAGGTCACAGATGCAATCTGAATCTAAAGTCCTCTCATCCTGCATCGCTGCATGGGGGGCCTTGCTTCAGCCCCAAAGCTCCTTACGTAACTGGGATTTAGTTTTAAGTCTCTCAGGCACTGGTGTATTAAATATGATTAGTGGCCCTCCTGCCGCGCTCTCCCCTCCCAAGAAACTCTGACGTGACAGACGCCCACAGCCCTGCACGTGCAGTCTGGCGTTCAGCGTAATGAGTGTTCTGCTATCCCTAGACATGCAAAGTGACAGCTGGGGGGGAGCGGGGCTGGGTGGATGGGTCAGTGGTTTCATTCCTCACATGTTTGTCATATGAGCAGCATCTTCTGTGGTGCGACAAGTTGGGCTCCTCTGCCAGTGGTCTTTTTATTCACAGAGCAGTGTCATGACAACAATTGGTTTGAGTCTCCACACAGGAGAAATTCTTGGAATGCATCACAGTTAAAACAAACACCGACAAACTGTTCAAACAGAGGGAATTTACTTTCCTCTCTCCTCTAGAATTACGGGCTGGAGACTGAGAATCTGAAGACTCTTTCTCATAAGCTTAACGCATCTGCCAAGAACCTGCAGAACTTCATCACAGGCAGGCGGCGCAGCGGCCATTACGACGGCCGAACCACGCGCAAGCTTCCCAACGACTTCCTTACCTCCGTGGTGGACCTGATCGCTGCAGCCAAAAGCCTCCTGGCGTGGCTGGACAGGTGAGATTTGCAAGAAGGTGCACCTGTAATACATTTAAACATGTTAAAAGGCACGTGGAAACACTTGGATACACACATAAATACAAGCTCATGTACACACACACTGATAGATTCATGCACAATGTTTCCCCTCTAGTTTTTGAAGTTTGGTGCTACAGTAGCAGCGCTGGTTTTGACTAATATAAGTCAAGTCCTGAAGGTAATTTTAGGTACATACTTATGACTTAGTTGTATTTTCAAGCTAAAAATAACTCGGATTGGACTGGATTTGATGTGAAGGACTATTTGAATTTCACATTTTCTTTACATTTTACATTGGGTGAAAATAACCTGCAGCAGATTAAATATATAATATAAAAATATATAAACTGGCTTCAGTAAGGAATGAAACAATCTTGTTTATCTGGCATCATGTATTGCTTCAGGTAGTGTGTTTTGGTAATTCTGGTGTGTTTTTACCGCAAACAGACCAGTTTTGTTTTTTATGTTATGTCCATGACCAATCAGCTGACAAGAAAAGATGAGTAACGGCCTTATATAAGTAGACTTTGACAATGTGGCCAAAAAGGCACTGAGCAAGTCTATTTATATGTTGCTTTATCCGTTCCTTCTCTGTGGGATTGTGCCAATGTGTTTGCGTCTGTTTGTTTGTGTGTGTGTTTGATGAATTTAGAAGTTCAAAGCAGACAGCATTCAACAGAAATAACAAAGTGAATAGCTGTTTCTTTCCCCACATAATCATCATCTGCATAATCTACAGCATCCATACTAAATAAAATTTGATATCGAGTGTTTCATTTTCATGTTTGAATGCATCATTATTGACAAAATTGCACTTTGCAGTTTAAATATGACTCTGAAGTCCTGTTTAATGTGCTCTGGAGTACACAGAAACTGGGATTTTTAGGAGCATTAATATTATTTTCTAAAATCTGACTTTGCACATCATTTAAAAAAAACTCTAAAACGTGGATAGAAATTAAGGAATCCTAATGCATACGTATGTGTATGCGCGTTGATATGCTCCATTGTGTGTTTGGAAATGTTCCCACAGATTTACCAGTGATTTAGTCTCAAGGGAAGAATGATCTAATGGTTCATTCCAGGTGCTCTTTCTTTTTCAGGTCTCCATTTGCTGCAGTGGCAGATTACTCGGTGACCAGAAACAACGTGATCCAGCTGTGTCTGGAGCTCACTACGATTGTACAACAGGTAAATAAATTGTATAATATTATGTTATAATATCCAGCTCAAGCTCAGGAAACATTTTATCCCAATTAAATGTGTATTCAAAATGTTTTTATATATTTAATAATTTTAGAAACATCTGTACATGATACATATACAGTATGTTTTTTTGAAAAGCTGAAGTTCAGAGATAATTTGTGTTATGCTTGATACAGAAAAGACTGATGCAGCATTTTACTTAATCCCTTTTATAAACATCCAATCCAGAGCCTCTAATACCCTAACACAGCTCCTATTTTCTGCACGCATTGCATTCATATATATAGTCAAACATGAGTGAAAACTAAAGGTTTAAACAACAGAAGTTGTTTGTTGTTGTTAGAAATGTCATTAACCTGTTATACACAAACGTTCTAGTTTTATAAAGTACAACTGTCAGTGCTTATAAGAAAGAAGTAAAAAAGTATTTAAGTTTGGACTTGGCTGTAAAAGAAAACCTTCATCACATGGTTTTCATCTGTCAGATACGCTCTCATATAAAGCATCACCTCATTCAGCTACAGTTGAAATACATGCAAAGATATTTCCAAAACTAAAAGCAGATCAGATCAAATGTGAGAAGCTTATCACAGTTTAGATTTTAATATCAGTGTATTTGTCTTCGGCCTGTAAATGCTGACAATCACAATCAGCCCTGTGCGGCCCTCAAAGATCAGTAAATAATGAGAGAAGTGATGCTTAATAGGTTTTAGGACAGTCTCTCTGGAGGATAATGTTTATATGGAGTTGAGAGAAAAATGTAAGTGGGAAAAAATTAAAGGTGGGAGTGAAAGAGGACGATAGGTAGAGAGTTGAAGGCCGAGAGAGGAAGACTGGCAGAGAGAGAAAGAGAGAGAGAGACATGCCTCCGCATTGGTGATTCATTTGTTTTGTGTTTGTGCATGCCTGTGTGGGAGTGTTGGGGGTTATAGGTGCCAAGCTGCTCGGTTTTTGCTTATATCCACCTACAGCAGAAATGCCAATAATAACTCCATTTTGACACATTCTCTTGAGGTAACAGTGCTCTCTGAATGTTCCCCAGGACTGCTCTGTGTATGAAACAGAAAACAAAATCCTGCATGTGGTGAGTTGCTGACTTTATTACAGTGGATCGCATGTAAATGAAGCTATAATGCGCACACTTTCAGATTGTATTCATCCCTAATATGTCCTCCCCAGTGTAAAACTCTGTCTGGAGTGTGCGACCACATTATCTCTCTGTCCTCGGATCCCATGGTGTCCCAGGCTGCACATTTGGAGGTTGTGCAGTTAGCCAACATAAAATCCACTGAAGGACTGGTAAGACTATCCCTCAGTCAGACTTAAAGAAACACACTCATTTTTGGAGGGTTTCTCATTGGTCATCCTACCCGGTATGTCATTGTTGATGTTACCGAAGCACTAACCTTTTAAATTACAGGCTGCTTAATTACAAGAAATAACTAAATTCAGTTACCCGGTAATATTGATTTAAAAGGAAATGGTTGTAGTGCAATAACTGAGGAATTAGTCAGTAATTAAGAGTAAAATTAAAGCAGAAAAAAAAGAGGTTTTGCTACTAATTGTATTGAAATTAGTTGTAAGATGGTAATATAGCCCATAGCACTGGGTTATGACAGCAGAAGCTAATATAATAGCTGATAGTTACTGAGTAATATATATATTTTAAGCCATAATTATACTGTAAAGCTTAGTTCTTATATGTTATCTGACTTCATGTTGACACTTGCTGCCACTGCTGCCCAATACAAAGTCAGCACCACAGCTCCCATGATATAGCCCAGTACTTTCAGTATATATATTTACAAATTTCACCATAACTAACCCATAATTACCTTTCCATGGTCTATAATGTGGTGTGTACATTGTTTGAAAAAAGAAAAAATATATATATATACACATATATATACTGGTAGTTTCCACATGAAGAAATAGAGATACAATATAATCGCTACTAAGAAATGTCACTGCAATTACCTCCCTATGGCCTGTAAAGTGTAGTGTGCACTCTTTGTATGAAATGCACTGGTTTCCACATAAAAAAAAAAAAAAATAAGAAAATACTAAGCAATTTCACTGCAATTAACTTTTACATGGCTTGAAAAATGTAGAGGGCCCTGTCTGACTGAAATATATACGAGTAGTTTCAATATAACAAATTAAGACATAAACACTACATAATTTAAATTCAGATTCCCTCTTATGGCCTTGCAGCGTGTATGTCATTTAGCAGCCTGTAAAGTAGAAGGTTACCCAAAGTTAGCCACGTAGCAGATGAACTGATAATAATGATGGAGAATGTTGGTGCTGTTTTTTCTTTACTCAACAGCATCAGGTTTGATGAAATGAACACAGGAAAAAGCTACCAAAAAAAGTAAAGTACAAAACTACTAATAATACTGGATGATGGTGAAACCTACTAATTACAGAAATCGCAACAGCATGACTTTTGACAGCATATTGAATTCTGTTTGATTCAAATATGGCATGTGCAAATTATCTTGCAGCATGTATCTTACTCACTGCAAAAATAGTTAATTCACTCGCTCAATCACTAATACTAACTTTGCCTGATTTGTTTCCTTCAGTTCTATCACAGTTTCTGACTCAAACATCACACGCCTACGTAGGTGCTTTGGGACCATGAAGGGACCAAATACACAAGCTATTTACTTAAAGGGCTGGTTGACCCAGCCCTTTACAAAAAAACACATTTGCTCATTCACATCTAGAGCCATGCAACTAGTTTTGGTTTTATTGCCCAGGTTTTGAGATATTCAGAATATCCAGATATCTAAGACTTCAGTCTTAACCCCGGTACAATCTAGGTGAAGGGGATTTCATTTGTGCTGCTCACAGCATTGAAAAGATGCATTATAAAATCAGAAACATCTCTTTCCAGAAGCAGTGTCTCCTGTTACTGGGGTTAATACAAATTTCATCCGGTTATCCAGAGTATCCAGGATGCTGTTTTGTTTTTAAATTGCCACTTTAAACACGAGTTGTGGTATCATTTCACGTTTCAAATTTCAAAATAGTACGAATATTGAGGTAAGACATAAACACTGCGTGCTGCTGGACTGTCCGGTAGCTAATGGAGCTCGCTGCAGCTGTCCCAAAACTGGGATTTGCTGAGCTTGTGGGCATATGAGTCAGCTAAAAAGCAACATGAAAAGAACATGTTGCCCATGTTGAAATGAGCAAAATACAAAATGCTTAAATTTGCAGATTGCAATGCAAGAAATGACTGTCTATGGACTTGCTCCTGGGACAGACTGAAGACTGCGTTTAGTAGCAGAAAAGACACTTGTTCTTGCCGCCACTGCATAACCATCAGCACTTTGTTGGACTCCATCTTTGCACTGACCTACACTCAGGCACGAGCGCCCTGCTTAGGGCCACAATAAAAGCCCCACCCCCACACAAATGCTAGCAGGGGGCATGGAAGTTCTCTCATCCGTTCACTGAAACCCTGAAACCTGAACACAACAGTGGGCCAAGTGGCCTAAAAATAAACCTCTTACACTCATCTTGAAGACTGGCATGCTGCTTCTGTGTATCTGTGTGACTGTGTGTGTGTGCGTGTGTGTGTGAGAGAGAGAGAGAGTGAATGTACATGTATGTTTGTGTGTATGTGTCTTTGTAATGCACTTTAGACCCATTTTAGTGAAGTTTTGTGAGTTTTAGCGGTGTTTGCAGATAAATAATCCTCCATGTTTGATTCAATCTGCTTGAAGGAGCAGTTAAGTGAGACTCACTACATGACATTAAATGAGATTGTGCCGTGCATGTTTGAAAAGTACACCCATGTGATATTTAAGGACCTTCCTGTTGTAATTTTAACATTTATCTGATCAGGCAAATCCTCACGTCTTTCACTGCTGCTGCAAAAAAAAAAAGATTGAGATAAATACAAACCCTACCCATTTTGCACTACAAGCAGATTAAACCAAATGCTAAGATTTGCAAATATGCAATGACCCTGGTCTGTTCTGCAAATGGCTGTGTGGCTGAGCCGAGATGCATTGTGTTAAATCAGCCTGTTAGAGTTTTCTTTAGAATGTAATCATGTATATTCCTGCTCCTCTTCACACAGGGCATGTATATCAAATCAACATATGACGGTTTGCATGTAATCACCGGGACAACAGAAGGAGTAAGTACGAGCCTCTTTGTGTTCACCTATGTAGATCTTTGCTCACTCACTTGTAGTGTAATATGTGGAGCGAGGTGCTTGTATCACAGTAAGCTGGGACAGTGAAATGGAGCAGCAGTTAATGACTCTTCCTCTCTGGCTATCCATCAGTCCCTGGCTGACCGCTGTAAGAAAATCCATGCTGGAGACGAAGTCATTCAGGTCAATCATCAGACAGTAGTAAGACCACATTTTTTTGCTCTCTGGCTTATTTTATTTTTCATATTTGCTGTCTGAATTTGTGTATGATATTTTTGGTGCATTTATCTTTTGCATTTGCAGATTGTTTAAGCAAATGTCTGTTTAATTCACACATGCTTGTTTTGTACACAAGAAATACCTGCCTCAGATTGTGTATATTCTGTGAGTGTGCATGCACTTCCTTTATACACATTCATATCTGCGTTGCAGTATGTCTTCAGTGGGCCTCTGCAGCACTACTGGACCTGTATAAGTGGCTGGCTGTAGTGCCTCTTGTAGGCAGTTTTTGAGGATGTGGATATGTTACTCTGACTGGATGAATATGTTACTTTGCTTGTCACAGGGTCAGTCGGATGGTCAGCTGAAATCATTGAACTCGTGCTGACAAGAGCACTTCAGTCGATCAGGGCCTGCTTAGGGCCCTTAACACACTGTGGATAAAAGCCACCATTTTCAATGTGATTTCTGTTAGTAGCTTTTAAACTCCTATACACCCATGATTCACCCACACAGGTGTTTTTTACTTACTGGATAGACCTCTCTTTAGGACAGTGTGCACATGTATGGACCCTCATATTCCAATTAGTTGTGTTGCACCTGTTAGAGCGGGACAACTTACACACTATGGCCTTTTTTATGTCTTTATTAAAGATACACAGTAGAGAGATAACAAAGGAAAGAGGGATGGGGAAAGACATGCAACAAATATCCATGGTTGGACTCAAACTGGAGATGTTCCCATTCATGGTTGGCGTCTTAAACCCCTCGGCCACCAGGGCGCCCCAAGCTTATCCTTCTTTTTTTGATAAAGGGGTTTGGTGACCTGACATTATTCTCATTTGTGCCCATCACAAGTAACTGGCCTTTCACTGTTTTTTTTTTGCTAAGAGACAAAACTGCACAAACCCTCTGTTTCTGAAGTGTACATAGCATATAAGAAATTCAGCGGAAATGAAAGCAAAAACTTCCAGTGGTGCACAATTTAAATATAGCACCCTTTGTCTAAAATAATTGCTGCTTGTGTGTGCAACAGCAAGACGTATGATAATTACACAGCTCAAGTCAGGTTCATTTCAGTCAGTCAACTCACCCACTGAATGCAGCCATTTTTATAGAGAATAAGTGCAAATACAGAGTCGAATTTGGTGTCAAGACTCTTTCATGTCACTGTGAAGCGTAGTTTAAAGGCTGCCAAAAGTCAGAGCAGGGGGGTGTCAGTGCATGCTCCTCATGGGGAACCAAAAGAAGTACGCAGTATCCCAACAGACCTTTTTTTATGGAAGATGTTTTAACCTGTCATAGCAGGAAAAGCACTGGTGTAATTAATAACATTAATGATGGCTCAGTAGGACTTGCATGCACAGTATCAGAGTCCTGGAACTGAAACACCTAAATGGAACAGAGCTTTATGATTTATGTCATTAATTACACCTGTGCATTTCATGAAGCATTTTGCTTTCTTTTACGGTTTACAGATTGGCAGAAGCTTCTCAAAGTTGCAGCTTGATAAAAGTGAAGATTATTATGTTGTCTTTACTGTACGTTATTAGTATGTGGTATGGAACTGGTACACAGTTACAAAGTTCACATGTGGATGATGCTGGGGAGGTGGCAGCGAAGGAAAGATGCTGAAATGAGCAGCAGTGAGTGAGTCAGTTTGACAGCTTAAGTGGGTGATGGCAATATGTAAACTCAGTTGACATGTCTGCTGATCCAAAAGTGCTGATGCACTGTCACTCATAATGACTGCCATTACCAGCTCAAATACTGTTAATGCATTTAATTTAGTGTGGCCCAGAGTTAAGAACAAATACATGATGGTTCTCACAAGAAGATAAGAAACCAGAGAAGAAAAGTACTGAAAAGGTCTTAACAGTAAAGCAAGGATAAAAATCTTCAGGCCCGAGAAACAGTAGAACAAATGTCAAGGTTTAAAAAATACCACTAAGAAAAGAAGAGATGCTTGAAACAGCTCAGGGATTTATAATTAAGGCAGCTGGGAGAAGTCCAGCAGTAAGACACAGACCAACGTTCACTGGATTTGAGCATCCTTTTCCATGAAAAGCAGATGTAAGAATGGTTGCTGAGGCAAAGGAGTTACATCAACCAACGGAAATTAATGAAGGAAAAATCCTCAGAGGCAAAAGCTGCCTTGTGATTAACTTAGAAGATGTTATAACACGTAGAACAAGCTAGGAATACGCCAAAGAAATGTCAAATGATTTGGTGCTTCTGAGCACAAGATTGAAAGGCTATAAAAAATTAAAGACAGCATGCCAGAAATAAATAACTCCAGGCAGCAATGATAGATTGAATTTCAGGAATGGTCAATAAATAGGGAAGGCTTCCAACACATAAAAGAGCTCCACGCAGGACAGTAAATTTTAACACTGGAGAGTGTTACCAGAATCCCCTACAGGAAATGAAACAACAAGAAGAAACCAGTGGCATGATGTTTTAAAAGAAACACATTGAAGCAGAAAGGCAGAGCAGCAGATAGTTGAAAAAAGCTAAAAAAATCAGGGTTTTCACTGCTTTAAATCAACAAATTTCTTTTAGCCAGGCACAGCAAAACAATCTTTTTTATCATGGAATAAATCAGGCTTTGTGTTATAAAAGTGTCAGTTTCAGCCTGTCTGTCTCTTTAATGCACTTTCTGTGTGAAGAATTTCTGTGTAGTGGCTGTCAAGGTGAAAAATTACTTGGAAAGGAACAAAGTGATTGCTAGGTCAGTGCCTGAAAAATGCCCAGTTTCTCAGGGCTGCTTGGAATACGCAAGATGTACTGAAATTCAGTGCAGCCAGCCAAGCAAGACAGGATATTTTCTCCCCCAAACTGGACCTGGCATATTTGGTTCAGCTGAAAACAGTGTTTCTCTGGGCGGGATGTTCTTTGTGCCAAATGTCATCAAAACTGGGTTAAAGACTATTTACAAGGCATACAGCTGTTTGCAACACACAACGTCGGGGCTTACCGCATCATGACAGCGCCTGCAGATTGATATCACGGGAGGTGTACAAGATGCCCTTTGGCATCCAACTTTGCATTTAACATCCTCATCAACATGAACCTCATGCTGCCATTTCCAACCATCAGGATCCACGTGTATAATTAAAATAACGACCACAACAACACCTTGAATAAAATGCCTGCTTGGCAAACATAAGTGGATTAGGCGTAAAGAAAAGTCTTCCACATCATGTGTGAAAGGAAACATTAACTGGATGTATGTTTAATCCCTGTACAAGTCACTAACTAGATGTTCATATTGAAATATCAGCTTGCAGTAGTCTGAGTCATGGGGATGCCTGTGTGTTGAGGAAACCCTTATCACGCTGCTGTTGTTTGCTAGGTGGGCTGGCAGCTGAAGAACTTGGTGAACTTGCTGCGTGGGGACCCTGCAGGTGTCACCCTGACGCTGAAGAAACGCCCACAGAGCACGCTCACCTCAACCCCTGCTCTGCTCAAGAACATGAGATGGAAACCGTTGGCTCTGCAAGTATGATGACTGCTTTCATCCTCCACAGATATGTTTGTGCATGCCCGTTTGTGTGTAGATATGTATTTGTCTGTGTATATCTCTGTGCTTCTGTTCGCACTGACTGCACAGACTTGGAACACTAGACGGCAAAATCCTCGGATCAGCCCATAAATGACCAAGATGTAAGATAAACAGAAGAGTACAAAGTGAAGATGGGGTTAAATTGAAGTAGCGCTTTTACAATAGGATGCAATCTAATAATACGAGAACCCTGAAACAAACATTAGCTTTGTAAAACTTGTAATGTTCAATTTCTGTCAAAACATTTTCAGAGAGATCCTTTTGGGTTGAGTTATGGTAGCTATGGGGTTTGCACTGTATTGTGCAGGTATTGCTTTTATTGCGTCCACCTCCTTTCTGTACCACAACTTGCTCCTAATTGGTTGAAGGTTCCAGCATCATTCATTCACAAGTTGACATTTAAGCCCTTAGTGGCATCTGTTGTCCTACTTCGGCCAAACCAGTTACATTATTAGAATCGTGTGCCCGAGCCAGAATGGGTGGAAATGAGAGTGATGCGTATTAATGCAGCCCAGCCTTTCTTTGAGTCCCAGGCCAGAGAAAATGTTCTCTCCCCCCTGAGGCCCTGAAGCGCAGTCCTGCTCAGCCTCATCCCCCTTCACATCACATCCTCATCCTTCTTCTTCTCCACCTCAATCAAATTGTCTCTCCTGCTGGTCATTTTTAAGGACAGAGAAGGAAAAAGAGAACATAGGAGCTGTAATGTTTTCTGCTCTGAGATGTGACTAAAATTAAGAACGTCAAGGTAGTCGGTTAAGTTATTGAAAAGAACATCGTGCTGTGGAAGCCCTGCAGTACTTCTGACACACATAATGGTCTTATGATGAAGCACATCTCCCCAATAATACATCTCTGATATTAGTCAGCTGTGAGTTACGCAACATATTAGCATAGTTTGAGCAGTGACAAATTAGTATTCTATTGTTGAAAGAATTTCAGTTCTTGCTCATTTAATAAGCTCTCAAGCGTTTTTTTGGAAGTCCATGTTTTATCCCTGCAAAACAGGCATCTTGTGATTGGATTACATTTCTCTGACTATTCAATTTAAGTTGATGAATTCGCAGCCCCCTACTTTTTATATAATACATGTGACAAGAAGGCAATTAAAACATATTACATACATATTTTGTTATAAAGGTATCATAGATAAACAACGATCTCCATTTACTGCATTTAACAGACTATGTAGGCTATGACCAGATTTTCCTTGACCTGAATGAGGGGGATGACTAGCCTGCACACCGACCCGGCTTCCTGTGTGCACCAGTTAGAACTGGAGCATCAGAAACGTACAGTACACTGCTCATTTCACGGTTGAGATGCTCAGCAGCACAGTCTGAACCCAACAAATGGCCCCTGACTGACTAACTGACTGAACCGCTGCGAACTCCAAATTTTCAATGTGTCAATCCCTGTAACTGTTCCTCTCTCTCTCTCTCTTTCTCTGTCTCTCTCCCTGTCTGCCTGTCTCTCTCTCTTTCACACATACACACACACACACACACTCACTCACTCACACACAGCCAATCTTCCCTCAGAGCCCCAGCAGCAGTGTCGCCACGCCCACCAGCACTTTAAGTACTCCATCCAGGAGGAGTAGCTGTGCCCTGCAGGACCTCTACATCCCCCCTCCTCCACCAGAACCCTACACCCCCAGGTGAACACACACACATACTAACAAAACACATAGACGTTAACACGCTGGGTGACATGTTCCTTCATTACGCTGAACAAAGATGCTGTACTTTATTTTGAGTCAGTACACATACACCGTCCGGCTACCATAAACACTCACTAGAGCACCAAATGTGTATTCATCCGCAGCTGAAAATAGTCCCCGACAAATGCGCTATTTACTCCTGTTTGAATAACGTTTGCTAAAAACTACAGTACCCATCTGTTTTAGGAAATTATTGATCCCTTTTTAAAAATGAAAGCATATATTTGTGATCTCTTTTTAAAACTTGCATCTGAGAGCCACAGATAGGCTGGAGAAGTGAAAAAGTATTGAGAGATGGACTAATACATTGTTGGTTTTGGTCTTTTCATGGGATTTGTTGACAACAACAAATTTGTGGAATATCACCGGCCTTATCCTTTAAACTAAAAACATGTATATTTTTGATAGTTTACATGCTGAATAAGTTTTCAGCCTACAATTCACTCTGATGGGGGCATTGCTTCTTCTTTTCATGTTAATTTTCATGTAAAATTACTTCCTGCTTTCCGTTGCCGCAGAGATGACAAGGGAAGTCTGCCGGGTGACGATCCTCAGTCGGATGTCCATGTCGCAGAGGGATCTGAGTCACCAAACTCCTACCTGGACCAGGAGTGCCGGGGGCGATTTCCTCTGGTGGAGGAAGATGCTATACTGTACTGTTACGAGTACGACCAGAACCAAGAGGTGTCATCGGTCCGCAGGGGGAGCACTCCCACCTATGGTAAGACCCCGGCCTCGTCTGAAGACTCACTGCTGTAATCGTGAGAACCAAGAGCTCAAAGCCCTGCGAATGTGACGTCTGTTTGCTCTTGAGGTGTTTTTAAGACGTCTGCAGCTGTTTCATGTGTGTGTGTGTGTGTGTGTGTGCTTGTGTGTGTGGGCAGCTGTGTAATATTGACGTTCCCCGTGCCTCCTTGCTCCAGGCAGGCTCAGGCCCATCTCAATGCCAGTGGAATACAACTGGGTGGGAGACAATGAAGACCTGGCCAAGCTGAAGAGAGAGAGCAGGAGAGGTGAGTGGGAGGCAGTGGGAGAGAGAAAAAGAAAGGGAGGCAGAGAAAGGAGGGAGACAGAGAGGGACAGAGGGAGCTGAGGTGAGTGGGTGGATATCTCATAATATCCTCACCCTCTCAGATCTCCGAGCCAAAAAGTAGAAGGATGAGCTGGCCTGTCAAAACTGATAACATGCTGGATATCAGCTCCTGCGCCTCTATCTCCTCCATATGTTCATAATCTATCACTGCTCCTTTTCCCCCTCCACCCCTCTCTCCCTGTTTCTCTCTTTCTCGCCCTCAGCTTTGCTGTTTCTGTCTGTTTGGATATAAAAAAGTGCACTGTTGCTTTGGCAACTGTAGGAATATATCCAGAGATTTTCACATGTTGTTGGTGACTGTTGAGCTAGGTGGTAAATGGAGTGGGAGGAGACTGAATTGCTTTATTTCAGTCTCAAAGAAAGACTTGAGTGATGTGTTTGTTTCCTCTGGGGATGGTGGTGATATGTTGCTCCTTTGGGCTTTTCAGAAAAAGTGAAGGTGCTATATTTATCTACAGGAGACAGTATTTGGAGGTTTTGAGGGCCTCCTGCCTGACAACAGCCCTCCTCTGTAGATTTTGTAATGCCTTTTAAAATAGGTAGTCTTTTGAAATGTCAGCATTCTGATCTCAGAGAGAGAGATCGTTAAGTCACAGGCCACTGACTGGTCTTACAGTAGATTACTAAAAAGTTTGTTCAGTGTTGTGACATAAACTATTGTAGCTATTATGTGGTTAAAAGTCCATAGTCTAGATGGAAAATTACTTGATTAAGTTAAACAAGCTTACTGAATCTGGTGCAGCATCTTATAATTCAGACGTGGAACTGTACGGAGCATTTAGTATGTAAATAGATTTTTAAATTTTTATTTTATAATCAATAAAAACTAAAGTGGGGGGAAAAAATATTTTTATAAAGTGTGTGTGTGGTACTGATTTTGCTGCTGTTGTGTCCCGGCAGAGAATTCCCTGCTGCGTTTTGCGAGTGAAGATAAAACCCCGGGGGAGGACTTCCTGCTGGGACGCAGCCTGAGTCAGAACAGGCGGAAGACTGAGAGAGGAGGCAGCCCCACCCATTACACGCTCGTCCCTGCCCTCCAGATGGAGGTCTCCCTGTCTACATCCAGCTCTGACTCGGCCTCCCTCTACCATGTTAGTCCTTTGTGTCTGTGAAAATTCAAATTTGTCTTTGTAAGCTAGCGCAGAAGCATTTGGCTGCACTGGGATCCTCTGCACATTGTCATTCTTTTTCACTTTGCAGGTGTTTGAACGATCCTCACTGCTGTCAAGGTCAAAGAAGAAGAGCAAAGGTAAGAGCATTTGTTTAAGGGGTTTTACTTGAGCGCTCACATGTACTCAAACCCAAACATGAGCAGGTGTTTCACAAGGAGTGTTTTCTGACCCCCCTCGTCTGTTCTGCTCCCCTGCTGGCGCCTGCAGCTGGAAGTCCCATGTCTTCAATCAGCAAGCGGCGGATTTCCTGCAGGGACTTGGGTCAGGGGGACTGTGAGGGCTGGCTGTGGAAAAAAAAGGATGCTAAAACCTATTTTTCGCAGAAGTGGAAGAAGTACTGGTTCATCCTGAAAGACACGTGCCTGTATTGGTACATGAATGAGGAGGTGAATATTGTGATTTTTACAAAAGAGCAATTCACAGCATTAAGCCTCTAGTCATTATGTGGCACTTTGATTTAACTCTGCTTTTGCTTGGCACAGGATGAGAAAGCAGAGGGCTTTGTCAGCCTCCCAGAGTTTAAGATCGATCGTGCCACTGAATGCAGAAGGAAGTTGTGAGTACTGATTTACACCTGGACACCAAGGATCCAGCTTCTTACTGTAGATTTGCATTGCTTATCTAATCAGCCTCAACATTAGACAAAACTAGATACTAATGTCTTGAATACAGTTCACAAAGCTAACAGCAGAGACTTCATGTTGCAGATTAAGAAACAATCCTATACATGTATCATACATGCAGAGGTAATCTTGCGCAAATTTAAAAAAAAGGCATATATAAATATTGAATAACAATTTAATCAGGATGCCTGACACACAAACAATATGCACTTGCACTATCAACCAACATTTTAGTATGCTGACAGGAGGACAGCAGATGCATAGATTTCTGGCTTAGTGCAATAATGACTAAAAATGTTAAGCAAAAAGTGTCTAGATCACATTATCAGTGATATTTTTAACCAATTCTAAGACAACCATATTGTGCTTTTTGGACCTGAGGGCAGTATCTAGAGGGTGTGCTGATAATCTGTTGTGTATGAGTGTTGTTGGAGAAGGTTTAGTAAGATGGAGAGGTTGTAACATAAATGAGAGAGTGAGACACTTGCGCTGCATTTTAGGAAAAACGTTTGACGATATAAGAGAGCAAGAAAACACCATTTGTGTGGTGGACTAGATCATTTTTTATTTGTATGTTTTCCAGCTTAAGCAAAGAATGGCAACTTCTCAGAAATCCCTTTGCCTTCCTTTCCTTTGAGAGACTACTTGAACCACATGGGAAAGTAGTGCATAACTACTTCCCCTGGCTGCACACTTGTGGCCTGGAGGAGTTAAAGGTGCCCTGTGGAGTTTTCTTCTAAACAAACATAAGTTAGGCATTTCCTTCCTCATAAAGCATTTGCAAAGTATTTTGTCCAGCATTGCTGACATCTTCTTCTTTTCCATTTTTTATTGGCGCATATCTTGACGTGTTACCACCACCTGCAGATCAGTGGGAATAGTTTGAGACCATTGGCAGGACCGTGTATCGTGCACGATACAAACACAATAGGGGCCCTCTCAAAAACAGATCCGTAGCGCTACTAGAGGTCAAAAACTCCACGGGAACCTTTAAGGCTAGTAGATGTAGACGAAAAACTAAAGATTTTGATCTCAAAAGTAGTTCAAATGTAATTCTGATCTGGTTGAAGGAAGCCTAACCTTTATGCTTTTAAAGATTCAAATTCAAACAAAACAAAGAATGTTCTTGCAATTCCCACACAGACAGTTCAATACAGATAATGAATGTGCTTCTTTATACAGTATACTTTGTGGCTAATAGCTGTTAGCACATTTGATGGGTTTGTTGTTCACTAATGGGTTAAATGCCAGCAAGTAGGAGTTTTATTATTATTAAATTATTATGAGGGCGCTGTGCTTCCTAATTATAGCTTACCTTCATATATATATCTTAATCATGCCACTCAGCTTCTGGGTGCAGGATTGTGTTTGCACGCACGTTTAATGAAACTGACTCAGACTTGTGTACAGCTCCCCAAAATAAGCAGAGCAGTTTATCTTATGATGCAAAGTCTTGCTGTTCTTGTGTCAGTCTGAATTACTGTATGTGCGATCTGCGCCAGTTTATCTCGGCAGTGTTCTGCATTCATATGTTAATGCACGCTATACGTCCCTGTTCCTGTGCTTACATGTGATTAAATATACCCTCCGTTCCCTTTCAGTGCTTTCAAGGCTTGCCATCCGAAGATAAAGACTTTCTACTTTGCAGCGGAAAATGTAGACGACATGTCCCGGTGAGTTAATAGGGCTGTGATAGTCATGCTGTAAACTCCCCCATTCCCACATCTGCGGCCACATTTAAACCCCCCCCGCTGGCCGGAAATTTAATCCCCCTACCGGACTGCCCACTCTCCTTGAAACAGAGTTTTTGTAAGGTGATTGGTCAAACAGGAAGACACACACACACACACATACAAGCACAAGGTGTTTTATTGGATGTCAAGCTGCTGTGCGTCATGACTGTTATTCTCCCCCACAGGTGGCTGAGCCGTCTCAGTATGGCAGTGGCAGGATACTCCGAGCAGGAGAAAATTCGCCAGGACCAAGGTGAGATTAGTCACAGTCTCTGTTCGCGGATTCTTCGTCTGTTACCGGTCACTGGTCAACACTTATATAAAACTGTTGACGTGAAGCAGTGGGACAGACTTACTTTTAGATGGAGGAATCATATATAAATAAGTAATGACGAATGCATGGATAATTATTTTGCCTAGTCTTTACTTGGCAAGGTTTTAATTTGCTATCACAGGTTCGCAGCAGTCACTTTCCATCCCAGTATATCTGCTCCTTCAGCTCCATCTTATATATGCTGCAAACAAGGAGCTTAGGGCTACAGGCACCATGACTTCATTATTTTGCCTCTTCATATGTCTCTAGAAAAAACACTATTATTAAATCTGGTAGGCCTATATGACTGAATTGCTGTGGACATTTAATGTCATGTCTGTGCATGTTTGTTGCTCCTTTAGTTTTGCACAGTTGCTTTAAAGTGAGGTTGGAAGCTACTTTCCTTTTCGTCCTGGATCCTTTCATTGGTAGATATCAATATTGTGT
The DNA here is from genome assembly GCA_008360985.2 of Macquaria ambigua. NCBI lineage: Eukaryota > Metazoa > Chordata > Actinopteri > Centrarchiformes > Percichthyidae > Macquaria > Macquaria ambigua. The sequence continues at coordinate 12,884 of VMKM01001942.1, read as the reverse complement.
CGTCTTTGCTGTCAGCTGACTGTCAAAGTTTGACGGGTTATAAGGAAATAAATATGGAAAAATGACCTTATAACCTTGGATCATCTTGTGTGATTTGATGCAATAACCTGGGAAAATAAGACCTGATGGAGACAATTCAATAAATAGGTCTTATTTGTAGATCAGTGGCAGAGACTTTTTAACACCTCTCCCTGGTTTCACTTCCACTTCACATCTGATTCAAGCATCTCTGCTTTGTGCTGAATATAAGTGCTAATTTTAGGGGCTGAGGGTGTGTTTGTTATTTTCATATTCTGGTGTTCTTAGGGTTCTTACAAACAGACAGGGAATAATGTAACTAACCTGCTATTTAGATGAGCCTACGTAGAAACCTTGCGAAGGTGGGCGGGTGAGATCAGGTTTGTCGTTGGTTTTATGACGAGGGGGCTTCAGCCTTCACATACAAGTTGCTAAAATAGACCCTTAACACCTCCAGAAGACTTAACAGGAAGTTCTCACATCTTAGATTCATCCTTCCTCACACTCTGCCTCAGCAGTAGTCAGGCCTGGACTTACATCACACCTACGCCACACAGACACTGCAGCTACACCTTTCAAAACACTCATCCATGGGCAGAGCTGATCTTTCTGACCTGACGCAGCAATTCTGAAGAAAAATCTCAGCTTTAAACTAAAGTCTCATAAGCCATGACGAGCCTCAGTCTATCTAATCTTGTGCTTATTTGAAATAAAAGGTTATGAACAGGTTCTCCTTTCTGCTGCATTTAAGGAGCTTGGTTTTGATTCTGCTATAGACATAAAAACATGACACAGTCTGTTCGTTCACGACAGATTACTGGAGTGAGAGCGATCATGAGGACATGGAGATGCCCTCGATGCCCAAACAGGACAGTCCGCCACCACCTTATGACACCTATCCCAGAGCGTCCTCAGTGAGTCTGTCAGCCTGTAGTTTAATAGATAAATATCACCCCAAGTGGCAAACTTCTCTTTTTTACTTGCTAACCGTCTGTTTGTGTTTAGGTGAGTCCCTACCTGGAACCGAAACGTGGCCATCTCTCCTCCTCCGACACGTTCCAGTCCCGCTCCTCTCATGAGGAGTTCCACTCTGAGCCTCAGGACGGCAGCAGCAGCAATAACGGCGTCTCCCCCGGGCAGAAGACGAGCAGCCACCGAAACTCATGGCAGGATCAGATGGAGAGCAACGCGAGGATGCACTACCTCCAGACGTTTCCTGTGGAGGAGACCCTGCTACCTGAGGACAGAGACCACCTGGCGATGGAGTACCGCAGGCAGTCCACCCTGCCCGCACAGCGCAGCCTGTTGCAAGAACAGTACAGGGCCCTGCCTCTGCCCCTCAGGGCCAGTATCGATTCAGAGGCGGGAGGGAAACCCCGCAGCTTCACGCTACCCAGAGACAGCGGTCTCCACGCTATCCTGGCCGCCACCACTGCTGATCAGAGAGAGCCCCAGCACTACCAGCTGGACCGGGCCAGAGACACTGGTCAGACACACAGAATCTGTGTTTTACAGCTTTTCACATAGACATTTAAAGAATACAGTGTATTGCATCACACTAGAACTAAAACAATCAGTTGATTGATAGAAAATGAATCAACAGCAATTTTGATAATCAATTATACATTTAAGTCAGGACATGCTTCCCACCAACCTGAGTCACTTGAAGCACCTTAACACCACGTGCTGCGATTGAGACTGCGCGAAAACTAGTTTACAAGTGATCAGAGAAGTCAAATTATATCGCTCGAAGTAAAGGATAAACTGTTGAAATGTCCAGCTTCTGCCACTCCCAACTGGTACTGGTACAAATATAACAATTGCACTAAAAACAAAGAAAAAAGAAGAGACCAAGTCTAAACAACTGCATTATCACTATGTCTTGTATGGAAAAATAAACGGAACAATATCCATTTTTATATAATCAACACTGATAAATAATATCCAGTTTAAAATCAATTCAAATTAACACGCTTGGAACATGGTGTGTGGGGCATGTCGGACAAAAGATCAGTAGTAGATTGGCAGTAGATCATTAGAGGAGGTCAGGGTATCACACACTCAACAATATCACTGAGATCATCCTGAAATCTCCAAAAGTAGGCATGTGGATCAGTCTTTTCATTTGCATAGTGTTGAGCAAGTGCGCTCACTTGTCGTCACTTATTTTATTAAAGCTGCTAACAGGCAGTCAGAACCAGCAAATGTCAGAGGTTGAATACTCGCTATTATTGCTTTATTGGATTGGATTTGAAGCCAGCCCATTTGCCGTCCTTCAAAGACCTCCAGGGCAGTTGTCTAAGTGAGATGAAATTTGGTGTCTTATTTGATAGTGATTTATCTTGGCAGTCCGCTCTCTCTCAGACACTCACGCTCACTCTTTCTCCCCCTTTTCTTCTCTCTCTCTTGCCCGATCGAGATGTCATTGTGCCTCTCGGCAGTGTTTGAACGGTGAAGCGAGGAGGAATCCTTTCAAGCCCATGTTAATGTTGAATTCTGAACAGGATAAAGAAACACGCCTAAGGGTCCTCTCTTCTTGTCCTCATTTATCTATTGCTCTACCGTTCACTCTCTCCACCACTGCCTGGAAAGACGAAGGGGAAAAAAACACACAAAACAGGCGGCAAACAAAGCATGATACATTTCAAAGCACAGCCCCAAAGCTTCAGAACGCACCGCCCTGCTTCCAAAACACAAAATAGGGTGACGACTAACAGATTCAGAGCACTAGTGTAGCGTTAGTATCATGCCAACAGAGGGCAGTGTATGTAAACAGGAGACATGATGGGTCCTGGTAGTTTATTAGAATGATATATGATATATGTGCATCCGGTGTTGCAGGCCAATTTTCCCTGAAGAAAATACTGTAATGAAGAGACGTACCACAGAATGATGCATTAAAAAGAACAGAAATGTGCTTCCTGTGGATAAAACCACATACACATTATCTGAGTAAACAGGAGAGGACACTGAATACTTTCATATAGTGCAAAAAAGTGTAAGTATTTTGAAAGAATGCAAACATTTCATGGTTCCAGCTTCTCAGAAGTGAGGATTTGGTGCTTTTCTTTGTCTTAAATTACAGTAAACTGAATAAATTTGAGGTTTGACTGTTGGTCAGACAAAACAAGCTATTTGAAGGTGTCACTTAGGTTCTTGGTAACTGTGACAGCCATTTCTCACTATTTTCAGAATTCATTTCAGAAGAACCAAACAATCAATCGATAAATAATTAGAGAAAAGAATCAGCAGATTAATCCATAATGAAAATTGTCATTACTTTATATAAAATAGTTCAAAATTAGCTCCACCTCGACCAACTACAAAGCAAAATGCTGCTTACACATTAATGCATGAGTAATAATGATCTAATGATTTAACAGTCACAGGGACTATTTTTCTACTTTGATTATACTTTTAGATAATAGAATCATCTTGATTATACTTACATACATCTACTTAAGTAACATTCTCAATGCAGGACTTTTACTAGTAATGGAGTATTTTTACAGTGTGGTATTAGTACTTTTACTTATGTAAACAGCTTCCTCTACCACTGTATGCAACACACAGACAGAGCTTCATCTCAGTCTTTGCATGTGGCCCTCAAATCACTAAAACCGCCCCGGGAATGAATGCAGTTTTGTTTGTGGTGCTCACAGCATGGAACATTTACATTTGAAAAACTCAGCAGTTCTTTCCAGAAAAATGTCCTGGTTACTCAAGATAATCCGCTGACCTCTCTGTCAACTTTCTGAGTCCCTTCACCATCAGCTTGTTAGCTTCGGCTCTCTGCCATTTCACGCTGGGCAGGTAGCATACAATCGGCTCGTGTGAACGTGTGGGCAGAGAGAGGCTGCCTACAGTTTCATATGGTGGAATGGTGAGAGATTCACTGCTAAAATGATTATATCTCTGAAGTGTGTTTGTTCAGTTTTAAAAAGGAGAGAATTTACTGTATGCAGGCTGTTCACTTCAGTTTAATGCAAAATCTTTGTTGATGATTTCTTGTCCTTCTTGCCAGGCCATGGACGGGACTGCAGGATGCAGGCAGACTCTCTGGGAGATTTGTACCGGGCTCTGGAGCAGACCAGTCTGTCCACCTCTGCTGACCACAGATCAGCCAGCCGCCTGGAGTACAAGCGCTCATTTGTCCGCCGAGTGAATGACCCGCTGCTCAATGACAAGCTTCATCGCCTCCGGATCCTCCATAGCTCACTTAAGGTATAACAACATGTTTTAAGCATTTATGTCTCTCCATAAGTTTGTGGTTTATTGGCTAATTACTAACTGATGCCTTCACCTCCTTACAGAATGTCCCTCTTCAAGACACAAACCGGTCATTGGGATTTTTAGGGTGAGGATCAGTGTATTGGTTAAACCTCAAACGTATTGCCTCTGCCTGTGCCTCACACAGCCGGCATCCCTCTGCTGGAGATAAAAGGCACCAAAAACCTTCTTTTACCTGCTCGGCTCTACATCTCTTTTCCTGTTAACTGCTCCTTTAACCTCGCTCACCGTGCAGGAGCACAAAGACTTGGTGTCCCTCTCCATCCCATCCCCCTCTTTTAAAGATGAGGGCTGTCACAAAAAGGCAAAAAAAAAAAAAAAAAGATGTCTGGCCTGATAAATTAACTCGTAGACTCACAGGGTTTACGACAAGTAAGCACTTTGCGTCTGTGTCCAAGACTTGTTGCAAGACTTGTTGGAGGGCTTTGTAATCCATCGCTCACATGCATGGCCACCTCCCCTCGCTTCTGTTGAATCGTTTTGAACATTATGCTGGAGTTGTGTACAGCCGCTCAGTAAGGTTTGACGGAGGCATTAAAAGCAAAGCTATTTTGGATGTACACAACATTTTGTTATGCATGTGTGTATGATTAAAGGGTATGTTTGTTCTATGAGTGTACAGGGTGTTAAACATATATATATATTTAATATTACATCACTACAACAACAGTGACGACACAATGTTTTGGGGTACTTATACAAATTGTAAATCAAGTGCTGTGCCTCAGTGATTGTGAATGTACATTGTACTTTTCCAAGAGAGACGAGAGAAGATATAGAAAGCAAGCTATTCCTCAAAACAGGGGCACAACATTATAACGCTTGGCAATAATGAACTAGTATTGTAAATTACAAAGGAATGATCAGAATAGTTGTCTATTTTTGTATGCATGCCGTCAACCTAATTGTTTGTAAAACAGTTTTGTATTTCTAAGTGCGTTTGGTCTGGAGAATACTGGTGTCGACGCCCCCCCCCCCCCAAAACCACCACCACGTTGTGTTTTTAAGACTTATTTTACAATTTGCCCCAGAATCTCGCAGAAGAAGTTGATTTTTTTAAGTGTTCACCGCAAAAAGAGGAATAACTGTATTTATTAAGTGTTTAATGTACAAGCATGCTTTGTATAACTAAAACACATTACCATGCCATTGGAAATTGACTGAAATTGCACAAGTGTGCCATATTGTAGCTACATTACTTTTTTATTGAATAAAGTATGGCATGGGCACACATAAGACCCATTGTTACATGTTTGTTTTTTCTCATAATCACATTTTAGATTACTATTTTTAGACACTGCTCCTACCAGGGAGCCCAACAAAGGTTGACCCAGAGGATGATAATAATATACAAATATAATACGCATGCACTCAGTGTATATGAAGCCTCAGGCATTCTTACTCTGTATGATATGGTAAATGATATAATTAACAAAGAATAACCCAGTTGTAAGTATGTACACAGATATCCAAAAGGGGATTTCATATGTCCAAAAACACAGAGTAAACCTGTCAGGGTGAAACCTGAATAAATCTTTCCATCACTACTGGTTTAAGATGCAGACAGCGGTGGAGAACTTGCTGCAGTCCTGTAAGGTAAGGTTCACTCCACATACAAAAATAATGACAGTACAAGTCCATCATGTTAGACCCACACATATAATTAACTCACGGAGAACAGACACTTTACCTTCTCAGACCAGGATCCATTTTTACTGTATGATGGCCTCTACAGCTGTCTTCAAGACTAAAACAGCAAATCCAGCACACAGTTGCCTTTGAGTTAGGACTAGGTATGTTAGGAAGGTAAATATTGTTCTGTGAATTCCTGGATGACAGCCAGTGATTCTCAGTGTGAGAGGATGTAGACTACTTTTATTCCAAGTCATGCTCTTCATGTTTTTACATATTATGACTTTGTTGACAAAAAAAAAAAATAGTTGACTTGCACAAAGCATGAAGAAAAGGTTCTTTTGATTTTGCTGCCACTTGCAGTCATTCTGGAAATCACAGAAAAAATAGTTGCATACATGTGAGTATCCTGATTATTGTAAAGGTCTCAGGTGTCCTACAGTGTCTTTATTTTTCTGTGTTGCCAGTTTATTGTTTTGGTTGAATATTTATCTCTGTGCACAAATAGACATTGAATTAGTCAATTTTCACAGCCACAGTCTCATTTCTCCATGGATGTTATACCATATTAATGATCTTTATATTACCATCTTGTCTTGTGATATATACATAATGGTACATTGTAAGGTAGGAGTTCTTCTGCATATTCATTGACCTTCAAGATTCTTGATCCAGTTGTCCTGTACGAACAATGGCTAATGAAAGAATTATGCTAAAAGTGCAGATTTGGATGCTGCTTTTTGGAAATAGAGCAGTAGAGGTCACACAAAAAATAAAATAATAATATCTAGTGATATTATTGTATTTATACGCACACAGGATTGGGCACATTATTTTTTAATGTATATTAAAAATATATTTATATGTATTTTTTTTTTCATTGTGTGGAAGATTATCATTTCAAGTATCATTATCAGTCATGTAGTCTTCACTGTCATTGACAAGTAAACTAATCTATTTTCCCTCAAAGTAAATTCTTTCACATGCAATGCATAAACTCAAATGTTTGGTTCATATCAAGAAACCATCATCATCATTTTTTTAAAATCATGCTCATGAATATTTTCAATAAAACAACAAGAGGAGGCAAAACAGAAGAGTGGAATGATGATAGAAAACTCTCAAGCAGTGACTGGCTGTGCTTTATTAATTGTAGCAAATGATACAAACAAGAACTTCACTCACACACTAGAATCTGCACACTCTATTAAATTACATATACAAGCTATCAGTCATAGCAAAAACAGGCTACTTTCACTGAAAGTTCATTCATATTCTCAGCTCATTGTGGCACTCAGAGTACTAACTGAACAGGAAGGACAAAAAGAGTATATATAAATTATGTCAAGGAGGGTAAAATACACTTAACCAAAACACTGCACTAAAAATGTATTATTTATGATATAAAGTTTAAACACAAAACGTTAGATTACTGTTACCAAAACAATTGCATTAGTAATTTTTGCATTTATTTGAAGCTAAAAACATTGGACCAACCAGTATCATTAAAACAAGCAGTGGTCATGTTACAATTTGCAGAGCAGGCAGGACAACGAGTGAAAGACAAACTCACTACATTATATGCACAAAGCCTGAGCTTCAGCCTGCTAATGCTCCAGGAATTCCACATGGCATGACATGAATTCACCACTCCAAATGTTTTTCTCTGTGCTGGCTGGTCTGGTTGTGTTTGAGTAAATTAGATAGCAAATGTGATTAAAGAACATGGAGAGACAGGAGATTCTGTATGTCATGTGTTTCCAGAGGCATCGCACCATGCAGGACACACTTTCAATGCACAACAACAACAGCCCTCTTGGCTACATTATTTGTTACTTGCCTGCTTTTTCTGCTGAAAAGCCTAAGCAGTTGTACCCTTATGACTTGAATGCTCAAACCATAGACTACTGGATTAAGAATGGGTGGGAATATCAAAAAGTAAAGAGATAAAAACAACTTGGATTGGTAAGACAGGTGACTAATGTTAAATCTACTTTGTGCTATTTCAAAAAAGCACCCGATAGAGTAGTTAATTATTGCTAGTATGTGAGGGGTGCAAGTCCGAAGGGCTTTGAGCTTGGATTTGTTGAATGACATTACACATATCCTCAGGATGTGTGCATATGAATAAAAGATCATGATAAGCTGTGGAAGTGTATATAGAGCTACAGATAGTAGGCCAGCTATGTTAACAATAGATGTATCTGTACAGGCAAGTTTCACCAGTATGTAATTCAGACAGTACACCGTTTCTATGGTTCTCTCACAAAACTGCAGACGAAGAGTGAAAATGAAAACAATGAGAAATGCAATTAAGGGATAAAGCCACGTAAAAACAATCAGTTTAACAACTCTCTGTGACATGATTGTATGATAAAGCAGCGGATAACAAATGGCCACATACCTGTCATAACTCATCACTGCCAGAATTGTGAATTCAGTGATGGCATATGTGTGTATAGCGTAGATCTGTGTCTGACAAAACGCTAGCGATATCTCATATGGGTGTGACAGCATGTTGCTCAGTAGTGCTGGCAGTAGAGCAGTGCTTCCATACAGACCATTCACAGCCAAGTTACACAGCATCAAATACATTGGCTCATGCAGAGGTTTTTCACGATAGACCACTCCGATTAACACTACATTTTCAGCAACAATGGTTATGTATATAATCAGGAAGATGCAGAAGTACAATGGCTTCAGGTCCTCCATCCCATTGTACGCAGACAGATAAAAAGATGTCACTTCAGAGAAATTTCTCATGCTGATACAAATTAATCATAAAGCATGTGAATAATCCAGAATATACTGTACAATGTTGCACTCAACAAGATGAAATAAGTCATTCTTGTCCTGGTAGATTTAGTCATGTGATCTTACAGGATTCATATGTCACATCCTGCAATTCACCCTCGTGGGGAATGGCAGCATGAATTACTTTGATTTCTGCATAGCAAACAAATACAAATAATTTAAAAACAAAAAGCATACATTTTCTATGCCACTTGAGATGTTATGGTTCGTTCCAATAATTTGCTAAAGTGTAAACTGCAGATCAATTTGAAGATCAACTTGACCTAGTGTATGGAAATATTAACGTACAGTACCAACAGAAACACCACCAACTGACAGGAAATCTCAGTGTTATTAAGAAATATATCTGGAAGTACCCTGACATTGCTAATTAACAGCTGTAAAGCGTGACGATATTTTCTAAAGAGTATCTTTACTCAGTAACACTTGATTTCACCAGGAGAGGTGACAGTGTGGGACGAGACGTTTGTCCTTTAAGGCAGAGAGGCTGAATCTCATCCACATTATGGCCACCACATTTCACAATACTGGGGCCTTCCAGTGCAATTAAATATTCCCAATCCTCAGCTATAATGAATATGGCATTTGTATTTTACACTTACACTCAAATTTTCAGACAAAAGTTATTTGAATCTTTGATCTGCAGCATGTTTGAATTTCCTGAGTCCTGTTTCTACTTCCAATACACAGCTGAACCCCTCCTAAGGAGTCATGCATCAAAATAAGTTTAACGTTGAAGGTTTGTCTGTACATTGAAGTTTTATTACTTTAATGTTATCTGACTAGTAGAATAAAATTGTAATTGTTTATCACTCTTACTGGAAAACGAGTCATTTTTGTGTGTGTAAATGAATCAATGTTATCAGTCAACAATATTGACAACCTGTGTTTACACTTGTTTGATCATAGTTACACCAAGGTCTCACTCTCATTATGAAGCAGTTCCTAATTGCTTCCAAGGGGATGTAAAATACTGACCGCTAATGAGCATGTTTATCCATTTAGCTGCTTCCTGGTTTCCCTCGCTAATTCATAAACGGTGATAAAGAATTAGAACTAGTGATAGATAGTGATGTTTAAAAGTGTTTAAACAATGTGTTAATATAAACTGAGCATGGCTTTATGTGTAGAATTTACTTACATGTACTAAACTATGACAAGATGAGCTAAGCTAAGCTAAACCAAAGTAAACTAAACTAAAGTAAACTAAAATATGACGTGTTAAACTAAACTAAGCTAAGCTAAGCAAAGCTAACGAAAATATGACAAGAGCTGTGCTAAACTAAACTAAAATATGACAAGATGAGCTGAACTAAACTAAGCCAAGCTAATTAAATGAAACTAAACTAAAATTTGACAGGATGAGCTAAGCTAAACCAAGCGGCCTTTGTTTAACTATTATTGGGTCTGGCATTTCATTGTGCACTTGGCCATAATATAAATGCCTATACATAGTTACTCACAGGGGCTTAGAGTTCATATATTTAGAGATATTAGCCAAATTATTACTGTGTGCATTCATCTTCCCATTGTATGATGACCATGGTACCAGTTAGCCAGTTGGTATGCTAGTTAGAGTTTGGCCTGATAACTGAAATTTGTAGTTTTTTAAAGATGATATTTGTCTGCTATATGCTTGGGGTCGGGGCGAAGGAGTGCCTGTAAGAACTTCACTGTGAAAGCTGCAAAAGTGTATCTGTTTCTTTTTTCTTTTTCATAATTTTAATATATTTTATTTTACAATTAGTTTATATTAGATTAGATTGACTTTATTGTCCACCTGGAAATGTTGTCTTTGGCTTCTCCCAAAGTACAGGTACATACAATTCACATAAAACAGCACACCATTAAAAACATACAGAACATACAGTATACAATATACAATAGTGCAATGGGCAGTTAGCAGCAGATATGTCATAACCCCACGTTCAACTACAACATTTATAAAATGACAACCAAAACAAAAAAAAATAATAAACTGGTGTGGCAGACTGACTTAAAAAGCAGACACAACACAGACCACTCAAAATCACAACAGATTTATGTAATTTAAAAGAGTACAGACTGTTTACGCAGCACTTATTCAGAGCTGAGATACAAAGCACAAATTGTGAATAAAATGTCCAGCTTTGTTAAACATGTTTAGGCCCATGCACCCTACAATCTAACACAAGATATTAACTTACAAATCCTTTCAGCGTTGTCTTATTGGCTTGCGGTGAGCTCTGTGTTCAAAGTTCAACCCAGTCACACACCCAGCCAGCTGTGTCATTTCTAGTTTAGGCCCTGGCATGATGCCACTGATGTAGTGTGCTGCAGGACACTCTGACCAACCCCAAACATTTTAAATCAGGGAGCTCAGTGAGGTCTACTCTGATGGAAGAGATTACAGATTACCTCTGCCTCCTTCTCAGGTTAATAACCCCTCAGTTCTTCTTTGATACTGCACAGAAAGTCATCCCAAACAAGCTGAAACCCTCCGTTACAGTCGATCTTCAATTTCATCTTCATTTCACACACTGTCATTGCTTTCGCCCACTCTACATGCTCAGGTCTAACTTGACTTAGTAGATGACAAAATGTAACCATATCTAATATACTGTATCCATATTTTTGACTGAAATTATATAATTTTGACAGCAGTCATTACCCAACTACTCTGTATTATTCCAGAATAAAATAAATAATCTCCTTGAATCCAATTCAAGTGCTGTAAGTTCTCGGTAGATCCTCCTAACGTGACACAGGAATATCCATATGTATAATATTTGAAGTGGATTGAATGAATCTGAGTGACTAGCGACTGCTAGGCTTCATAAATAATTTGACAACGTGCGTTTTCTCTTTTTCCCCTCTTCCTTCACTCTTTCAATCGTTTATTTGAATACACATGTTCTGTACGTCTGTTGAATTTCAGCTGCCACTTCACTTGGCTCTGAATGACGTTTGGGTTTTGCACAGTTCCTTGTTACTTCATTCATTGTTTTATAATGTGAATAATATTAGATAATAGTCAGGATATGTAGCATACATGTTCCTTTCCTCCTTCAGTTTGTTTGTGTGATATGTCATCTGAGACGGCTACAGCTGCTGTAAAGGTTCCTGCAGACTGCTGCGTGTTCAGAAAAAAAAGTAACAACCTTGGAAACTTAGTTGTACCTGATACTAACAGTGCATGAACCTGTGTTAAACATCTTGGACCATAATGCTTTGAATTTCAGATAATGCAAATTAGTATTTTTGATGCCATATGTGATGATTTTGATGCAACTACACTATAGGACAGGTCATTGGTTGTGCTGAAAAAGTTAGTAAGTTCTGCTCTGCACAAAATGTTCATATCACAGCAGGCGGCATCAGGGTTGAAACCTTGCAGCCAGAGTGACACTAAACCTGCATAAAAGTGATTTAAACATCTCTTTCAACTGGGATGTTAGATGTGATCTTAAATAACCCTCAATAGTGAAACATGTATAAAATGCAATTGCTGAACAACAGTTTTGATCATGTATTCCCTCATGAAACACATACTATATCCCTGTATTTATTATTATGTGTTGGCTTTAATGATAATAAAACAAATGGGCAAAACTAGAATATATTTTCTTTTATTTCAGGTACAGTGCACAACTACAATTTCTGCACAAATGCAACAAATTACAAGCAAATGTCAGATGAAATGACTCATGAAATCAAGAAAACAAGTGATGAATTGATGATTCCAACTTTGTGTATTAGGTCTGAAAACCCTCACCTAATTTTAATTTTCAACCTTCTGTCTCTATTAAAGGTCTAAAAACCTTTGGACATTATAATAGCAAAGCAATAGCTGTGGTAATGGTATGGATGTTAACACCAACAGAAATAATACTAAGAGCAACATTATAACAGCAATACGAATAATAAGAGCAACAGCAACAGCAGCAGCGGGTGCAGAGCAGGAACATGGGGGCAGCAGGTGGCCGCAACCACAGATCCAGACTCCACAGCTCCGGAGGCAGAAACACCTGCAGAAAGCAACAGAAGGAGAGAGAAAGGGGAGAGAAAGCACACAACTATGGGAAGAAGTTGAATTAGTAACAAGCATTGATGGGATATGAGGGCGTACAGATGGAGAGGAAGAGGAGGAG